>ONZH01008355.1:0-74067 GCA_900303285.1 Rhinella marina
TTCGCCTGCTCCTGCACTGTAACTCGTCACTCTGTAGTCACAGCCATACAGGGTCACGCTAAATTTTTATGTGCTTCGCCTGCTCCTGCACTGTAACTCGGTCACTCTGTAGTCACAGCCATACAGGGCCACGATAAATTTTTATGTGCTTCGCCTGCTCCTGCACTGTAACTCGGTCACTCTGTAGTCACAGCCATACAGGGCCTCGATAAATTTTTATGTGCTTCGCCTGCTCCTGCACTGTAACTCGGTCACTCTGTAGTCACAGCCATACAGGGCCACGATAAATTTTTATGTGCTTCGCCTGCTCCTGCACTGTAACTCGGTCACTCTGTAGTCACAGCCATACAGGGCCTCGATAAATTTTTATGTGCTTCGCCTGCTCCTGCACTGTAACTCGGTCACTCTGTAGTCACAGCCATACAGGGTCACGCTAAATTTTTATGTGCTTCGCCTGCTCCTGCACTGTAACTCGGTCACTCTGTAGTCACAGCCATACAGGGCTTCAATAAATTTTTGTGTGCTTCACCTGCTCATTCACTGTAACTTGGTCACTCTGTTGTCACAGCCATACAGGGTCACGCTAAATTATTATGTGCTTCGCCTTCTCCTACACTGTAACTCGGTCACACTGTAGTCACAGCTGTACATGGCCACTATAAATTTTTATGTGCTTCGCCTGCTCCTTCAGTGTAACTCGGTCACTCTGTAGTCACAGCCATACAGGGCCTCGATAAATTTTTATGTTCTTCGCCTGATACTGCTTGTAACTCGGTCACTCTGTAGTCACAGTCATACAGGGCCTCATTAAATTTTTATGTGCTTCGCCTTCTCCTGCACTGTAACTCGGTCACTCTGTAGTCACAGCCATACAGGTTCACGCTAAATTTTTTTGTGCTTCGCCTTCTCCTGCACTGTAACTTGGTCACTCTGTAGTCACAGCCATACAGGGCTACTATAAATTATGTGCTTCGCCTGCTCCTGCAATGTAACTCGGTCACTCTGTAGTCACTGCCATACAGGGCCACAATAAATTTTTTATGTGCTTCGCCTGCTCCTACACTATAACTCGGTCACTCTGTAGTCACAGCCATACAGGGTCACGCTAAAATTTTTATGTGCTTCGGCTGCTCTTGCCACTGTAACTCGGTCACTCTGTAGTCACAGCCATACAGGGCCTCGATAAATTTTTAGGTGCTTCGCCTGCTCCTGCACTGTAACTCGGTCACTCTGTAGTCACAGCCATAAAGGGACACGCTAAATTTTTATGTGCTTCGCCTGCTCCTGCACTGTAACTCGGTCACTCTGTAGTCATAGCCATACAGGGCCACAATAAATTTTTATGTGCTTCGCCTGCTCCTGCACTGTAACTTGGTCACTCTGTAGTCACAGCCATACAGGGCCACGCTAAATTTTTATGTGCTTCGCCTTCTCCTGCAGTGTAACTCGGTCACTCTGTAGTCATAGCCATACAGGACCTCCATAAATTTTTATGTGCTTCGCCTGCTCCTGCACTGTAACTCGGTCACTCTGTTGTCACAGCCATACAGGGTCACACTAAATTTTTATGTGCTTCCCTGCTCCTGCACTGTAACTCGGTCACTCTGTAGTCAAAGCCATACAGGGCCTCTATAAATTCTTATGTGCTTCGCTTGCTCCTGCACTGTAACTCGGTCACTCTGTAGTCACAGCCATACAGGGCCTCGATAAATTTTTATGTGCTTCGCTTGCTCCTGCACTGTAACTCGGTCACTCCGTAGTCACAGCCATACAGGGCCTCGATAAATTTTTATGTGCTTCGCCTGCTCCTGCACTGTAACTCGGTCCCTCTGTAGTCATACCCATACAGGGACTCGATAAATTTTTATGTGCTTCGCCTGCTCCTGCACTGTAACTCGGTCACTCTGTAGTCACAGCCATACAGGGCCTCGATAAATTTTTAGGTGCTTCGCCTGCTCCTGCACTGTAACTTGGTCACTCTGTTGTAACAGCCATACAGGGTCACGCTAAATTTGTATGTGTTTCGCCTGCTCCTGCACCATAACTCGGTCACTCTGTAGTACAGCCATACAGGGCCTCGATAAATTTTTATGTGCTTGGCCTGCTCCTGCACTTTTATTCGGTCAATCTGTTGTCACAGCCATACAGGGCCTCGATAAATTTTTATGTGCTTCGCCTGCTGCTGCACTGTAACTCGGTCACTCTGTAGTCATAGCCATACAGGGCCACGCTAAATTTTTATGTGCTTCGCCTGCTCCTGCAGTGTAACTCGGTCACTCTGTAGTCATAGCCATACAGGACCTCGATACATTTTATGTGCTTCGCCTGCTCCTGCACTGTAACTCGGTCACTCTGTTTTCACAGCCATACAGGGTCACGCTAAATTTTTAGGTGCTTTGCCTGCTCCTGCACTGTAACTCGGTCACTCTGTAGTCACAGCCATATAGGGTCATGCTAAATTTTTATTTGCTTCGCCTGCTTCTGCACTGTAACTCGGTTACTCTGTAGTCATAGCCATACAGGGCCTCTATAAATTCTTATGTGCTTCGCCTGCTCCTGCAATGTAACTCGGTCATTCTGTAGTCACAGCCATACAGGGCCACAATAAATTTTTATGTGCTTCGCCTGCTCCTGCACTGTAGCTCGGTCACTCTGTAGTCACAGCCATACAGGGCCTCGATAAATTTTTATGTGCTTCGCATGCTCCTGCACTGTAACTCGGTCACTCTGTAGTCACAGCCATACAGGGTCACGCTAAATTTTTATGTGCTTCGCCTGCTCCTGCAATGTAACTCGGTCACTCTGTAGTCACAGCCATACAGGGTAACGCTAAATTTTTATGTGCTTCGCCTACTCCTGCACTGTAACTTGGTCACTCTGTAGTCACAGCTATACAGGGCCTCGATAAATTTTTTGTGCTTCGCCTGCTCCTGCACTGTAACTCAGTCACTCTGTAGTCACAGCCATACAGGGCCACGATAAATTTTTATGTGCTTCTTCTGCTCCTGCACTGTAACTCGGTCAATTTGTAGTCAAAGCCATACAGGGTCACGCTAAATTTTTATGTGCTTCGCCTGCTTGTGCACTGTAACTCGGTCACTCTGTAGTCATAGCCATACAGGGTCACGCCAAATTTTTATGTGCTTCGCTAGCTCCTGCACTGTAACTCGGTCACTCTTTAGTCACAGCCATACAGGGCCTCAATAAATTTTTATGTGCTTCGCCTGCTCCTGCACTGTAACTCGGTCACTCTGTAGTCACAGCCGTACAGGGCCTCGATAAATTTTTAGGTGCTTCGCCTGCTCCTGCACTGTATCTCGGTCACTCTGTTGTAACAGCCATACAGGGTCACACTAATTTTTTATGTGTTTCGCCTGCTTTTGCACCATAACTTGGTCACTCTGTAGTCACAGCTATACAGGGCCTCGATAAGTTCTTATGTGCTTCGCCTGCTCCTGCACTGTAACTCGGTCACTCTGTAGTCACAGCCATACAGGGCCTCGATAAATTTTTATGTGCTTCGCTTTCTCCTGCACTGTAACTCGGTCACTCTGTAGTCACAGCCATACAGGGCCTCGATAAATTTTTATGTGCTTCGCCTGCTCCTGCACTGTAACTCGGTCACTCTGTAGTCACTGCCATACAGAGCCTCAATAGATTTTTATGTGCTTCGCCTGCTCCTGCACTGTAACTCGGTCACTCTGTAGTCACTGCCATACAGAGCCTCAATAAATTTTTATGTGCTTCGCCTGCTCCTGCACTATAACTCGGTCACTCTGTAGTCACAGCCATACAGGGTCACTCTAAATTTTTATGTGCTTCGCCTGCTCCTGCACTGTAACTCGGTCACTCTGTAGTCACAGCCATACAGGTTCACGCTAAAATTTATATGTGCTTCGCCTGCTCCTGCACTGTAACTCTGTCACTCTGTAGTCACAGCCATACAGGGTCACGGTAAATTTTTATGTGCTTCGCCTGCTCCTGGACTGTAACTCGGTCACTCTGTAGTCACAGCCATACAGGGCCTCGATAAATTTTTATGTGCTTCGCCTGCTCCTGCACTGTAACTCGGTCACTCTGTAGTCACAGCCATACAGGGTCACGATAAATTTTTTATGTGCTTCGCCTGCTCCTGCACTGTAACTCGGTCACTCTGTAGTCACAGCCATACAGGGCCTCGATAAATTTTTATGTGCTTCGCCTGCTCCTGCACTGTAACTCGGTCACTCTGTAGTCACAGCCATACAGGGCCTCGATAAATTTTTATGTGCTTCGCCTGCTCCTGCACTGTAACTCGGTCACTCTGTAGTCACAGCCATACAGGGCCACGATAAATTTTTATGTGCTTCGCCTGCTCCTGCACTGTAACTCGGTCACTCTGTAGTCACAGCCATACAGGGTCACGCTAAATTTTTATGTGCTTCGCCTGCTCCTGCACTGTAACTCGGTCACTCTGTAGTCACAGCCATACAGGGTCACGCTAAATTTTTATGTGCTTCGCATGCTCGTGCACTGTAACTCGGTCACTCTGTAGTCATAGCCATACAGGGTCACGCCAAATTTTTATGTGCTTCGCCTGCTCCTGCACTGTAACTCGGTCACTCTGTAGTCACAGCCATACATGGTCACTTTAAATTTTTATGTGTTTTGCCTGCTCCTGCACTGTAACTCGGTCACTCTGTAGTCACAGCCATACAGGGTCACGCAAAATTTTTATGTGCTTTGCCTGCTCCTGCACTGTAACTCGGTCACTCTGTAGTCACAGCCATACAGGGCCTCGATACATTTTTATGTGCTTCGCCTGCTCCTGCAATGTAACTCGGTCTATCTGTAGTCACAGCCATACAGGGCCTCAATAAATTTTTATGTGCTTCGCCTGCTCCTGCACTATAACTCGGTCACTCTGTAGTCACAGCCATACATGGTCATGCTAAATTTTTATGTGTTTCGGCTGCTCCTGCACTGTAACTCGGTCACTCTGTAGTCACAGCCATGCAGGGCCACGATAAATTTTTACGTGCTTCGCCTGCTCCTGCACTGTAACTCGGTCACTCTGTAGTCATAGCCATACAGGACCATGATAAATTTTTATGTGTTTCGCCTGCTAGTCACAGCCATACAGGGCCTCAATAAATTTTTATGTGCTTCGCCTCCTCCTGCACTGTAACTCGGTCACCCTGTAGTCACTGCCATACAGGGCCTCGATAAATTTTTATGTGCTTCGCCTGCTCCTGCAGTGTAACTTTGTCACTCTGTAGTCACAGCCATACAGGGCCATGATAAATTTTTATGGTCTGGGTGAGCACAATTGTCTTGAGGGTCACCAACAGGCTGTTGCCCGAGAATTTTGGGTAATGGTGGGATTAGGCAGCCTTAGAGGCATCCATGCATGCTGCCCCTGCTGTTTCCTGTCCATTTCCGTGGTGTTTCCATCATTTTCTGAGGTTTCCAGGTTTTCACCCAGCCTTCCCTAGGCAGAACCTTGGTCCCTTGAAAAAAATGCTTGAGTCTCCCATTGACTTCACTGGGTTTCTTTATTCGAAACGAGCACCCGAGCATCGGGAAAAATTCAACTCGATTAACGAGCACCCGAGCATTTTAGTGCTCGCTCATCTCTTGTGATAAATGTCACAAATGGGAATACAACTTTAAAGCAAATCTGCCACCAGTGGCTTCCCTATCAAACTGCATAGACACAAAGCCATAATTTACCTGATTAAAATACTGGTTTTCTTTTTTGATTAGACCCTTCCGCACTGCTTTGATTGACATTGCCAGGGCAAAGTAGCCAGAGAGGGTCTTGGCACAGAACGGAGTGGAGTTTGGATATAACAAGAGCAATGGTGAAGGCCTCATTGCACCAAAGGCCTATTTGTAGATTAGATCAGCAAAAGAAAAACAGTGTTTTAATCATGTGAACCACAGTTATATGTATACATAAACAGTTTGATAGGGAGGCCATATATTGTGTGTGTGTATATATATATATATATATATATATATGTACAGTACAGACCAAAAGTTTGGACACACCTTCTCATTCAAAGAGTTTTCTGTATTTTCATGACTATGAAAATTGTAGATTCACAGTGAAGGCATCAAAACTATGAATTAACACATGTGGAATTATATACTTAACAAAAAAGTGTGAAACAACTGAAAATATAATGGGCTTCAAGAGGTAGTCACCTGAAATGGTATTCCAACAGTTTTGAAGGAGTTCCCAGAGATGCCACTGGTTGGCCCTTTTGCCTTCACTCTGCGGTCCAGCTCACCCCAAACCATCTCGATTGGGTTCAGGTCTGGTGACTGTGGAGGCCAGGTCATCTGGCGTAGCACCCCATCACTCTCCTCTTTGGTCATATAGCCCTTACACAGCCTGGAGGTGTGTTTGGGGTCATTGTCCTGTTGATAAATAAATGATGGTCCAACTAAACGCAAACCAGATGGAATAGCATGCTGCTGCAAGTTGCTGTGGTACCCATGCTGGTTCAGTATGCCTTCAATTTTGAATAAATCCCACAGTGTCACCAGCAATGCACCCCCACACCATCACACCTCCTCCTCCATGCTTCACGTTGGGAACCAGGCATGTAGAGTCCATCCGTTCACCTTTTCTGCGTCGCACAAAGACACGGTGGTTGGATCCAAAGATCTCAAATTTGGACTTATCAGACCAAAGCACAGATTTCCACTGGTCTAATGTCCATTCCTTGTGTTCTTTAGCCCAAACAAGTCTCTTCTGCTTGTTGCCTGTCCTTAGCAGTGGTTTCCTAGCAGCTATTTTACCATGAAGGCCTGCTGCACACAGTCTCCTCTTAACAGTTGTTGTAGAGATGTGTCCGCTACTAGAACTCTGTGTGGCATTGACCTGGTCTCTAATCTGAACTGCTGTTAACCTGCAATTTCTGAGGCTGGTGACTTGGATAAACTTATCCTCCGCAGCAGAGGTGACTCTTGGTCTTTCTTTCCTGGGGCGGTCCTCATGTGAGCCAGTTTCTTGGTAGCGCTTGATGGTTTTTGCGACTGCACTTGGGGACACTTTCAAAGTTTTCCCAATTTTTCAGACTGACTGACCTTCATTTCTTAAAGTAATGATGGCCACTCCTTTTTCTTTACTTAGCTGCTTTTTTCTTGCCATAATACAAATTTTAACAGTCTATTCAGTAGGACTATCAGCTGTGTATCCTCCTGACTTCTGCCCAACAAAACTCATGGTCCCAACCCCATTTATAAGGCAAGAAATCCCACTTACTAAACCTGACAGGGCACACCTATGAAGTGAAAACCATTTCAGGTGACTACCTCTTGAAGCTCATCAAGAGAATGGCAAGAGTGTGCAAAGCAGTAATCAAAGCAAAAGGTCATGAAAATACAGAAAACTCTTTGAATGAGAAGGTGTGTCCAAACTTTTGCTCTGTAATATATATATATATATATATATATATATTTTATTTTTATTTTTTTTTTTTTTTTTTTTCCATTAGACCTCAGATCAGACCAGCAACCAGACTCTCAATATTAATCAGATCTCAGCTGACAGCCCCAATCAGACCCCCAATGTTAATAAGATCCCAATAAGACCTCAGATCAGACCCCCAATCAGACCTCATCTCAGATCCCAATGTGAATGACCCCCCCAATAAGACCTCAGATAAGAGCCCAATGCCTCTCATCAGCCTCCATTGCCTCTCATCAACCCCCAGAAGTCTCATATCAGCCCCCAACAGCCCCCATATGCCTCTCATCAGCCCCCATGCCTCTCATCATCCCCCATATGCCTCTCATATCAGCCCCCATTACCTCTCATATCAGCCCACATTGCCTCTCTTATCAGTCCCAATGCCTCTCATTTCAGCCCCCATGCCACTCATGTCAGCTCCCATACCTTTTGTCAGCCCCCAGCCACAGAGCATATAAATTAAAAAAAATCCACTTACCTCTCCTGTTCCGGATGCCGCCGCTCCTCACCTAGGATGCAATCCTCTTCTCCCTGCCGCTGGCTGTGCTGTGAACCAGCACGCACAACGTGCGCAGCCACAGCACAGCTGACAGCCAAGGACCAGAAAGCAGTGAGTACAGAGTATTCACCCCATAAGATGATGGGACATTTTCACTCCACTTTTTTGGGGAAAAAATTTGTCTTATGGGCCGATAAATACAGTATATAAATTAGTCCACCTAAAACTAAATAATTAAAAATCAAACACTGTTTTGCACAGCTCAAAAAGATAGTGAATGGCATGTAAATGCAAAAATAAAATTCATTTGGTCCCTAAAAATAGAGAGAGAGAGAGAGAGAGAGAGAGAAAGAAAGAAGAGAGAGAGACAGAAAGAGAAAAAGATGGAGAGAGATTTATTTTAAGTTGGTAATTTTAATCCTTTCATGACCAGGCCTGAAAAGACCTTAATGACCAGACACTTTTTTGTAATTTAGGGCATGTGGCGGTTTAACGACCCTAAATTTTTTATTTGTAGGACTATTAAATTAATTTTTACGTGATCACCAGCAGCAATAATTGTATTCTAGTGTATATATTCTGATGCTATAGGAAGAAAATGGCCAATAACAATGTGAATGCAATTTTTTATATATACACTAGAATACAATTATAAAAAAAACAAAAACTGTGAAAACAGCTACCCACCAGCCCATCAGAGTTCTCAATATACAGTATGTCTTAGGGTCTTACCCTATAGGGAATCCAGTGGCACTTACTGTACGATTACTCACAGTAAGGGCTCATGCACACGAGTATAATGGCTCAGTGCCCGTATTGCAGACTGTAAACGGGTCCTTTAATGGGTCCACAGTCTGCAAGATACGACCAAAGATAGGACTTGCCTATCTTTTGCGGAGCGAAAGTTCGGATCAGGAGCCCTTGGAAGCACTACAAAAGTGGTGAGCATAGCATAAAAGGGCATAACGTTGCTAAATTTTTGCAAACTACTGTAGGGCTTGAGCAATAACTTATGCCAAATAAATGGCATAAAATGTCGAAGACATTTATTGTGGACTGTTTTATCTTACATGGCTAGGTAGGAAAAGGTCGCATTGACAAAGGAAATGTGAAAGGTATCTGTCACGAGGGGAGACAAGGGTAGGTGAGCCCTGTACTGAAACCCCTCCTTCTTTCCCTGCTTACTTGCCACAATCGGCCCTAGGCAGCCGCGGACAACCACGAAGGCGGTCCCTACACTGGATAAGTGCGCAGGGAGGGAAAGGGAACAAAGGGACGGACAAAACACAGACGGAACAAACACAATGGTAGATAGTCAGCAAGCCGGGTCAAACACAGGAGGTCATGTAAATACCAGGGGTGAAGCGAAAGAGAGGTCTAAGTCCAGAATCCAAAGTCCAAAATCCAAGTAACAATCCAAGCAAAAGGTCGCACGAGCACTGATCAAAGGTGTAACTAATCACAGGCGTCTGAGTGAGGCAGTTGCCAACTTTAAATAGCCCGCCCAGGATCATGTGATGTGGCCAGCATCACATGACCTGAGGCGGAGCAAGCTGTCCAAACAATATGTAAAGTAGCCATGTGGTGTGATCAGCACCACATGGCTAAACCCAAACAGTGAATTAACTCATGAAGTGCTGGCAGACAAGACCAGCACTTCAATTCCCTATTGCTCGTTTCTAGGGGGGCGGAGAGGTCCGGCGATGTCGTGCAGAGGGAGCGCGACGCCGACCTCGCGTGACAGTATCAATGTATTCATACATTACTAGATGATATAATAGAGGAACATCACAATTTAGAGAAAAAGCTAATCTTGAATTTGATGGTCTCACAATATTTGGTTACCATGAAATGTGATATTATTAGTACAAAAGTTTACGCAATGTAAGTCAATACAATAGACTTGGTTTTTAAATAATGGCGTTACAATATTTAATTGGCTGGGTAGTACGAAATAGAGTGTGAGGTCCAAAGAAGTTGCATTAGTCTGTCATTAGTACATGCTTCTGTAAGTTGTCCAAAATACAGGATAATGGGGGAAGTTGGTATTATCTTACAAGTCTATTGTCTGGACCACTTACATACTTAAGCTCCTATAGGAAATAACTGAATTCTGCTCATGGTCACACAGCACATGTACAGTATATTTAGATATCTTTTATCTGTCAAAATTATTTAAAGAGTGGTTGTTTTTTTCCTACCATAATGGTATAGTATTTTTAAGAGGGCATGGGGATATGGTGCTCTTTTATGTGTGAGTACAATAATTAGTAAAGGCAAGCTGTGCCTTTCTTCCCTCAATATTAGAAGATCTTCAGTTTGCTTGTATGCTGCACAAAGCCCAGCTGGAGCCCTGCTTAAAACATTTTGTACCAAGCACATAATTGGGACTATGCATTAATATGGAAGAAATAGCAAAGTACTTTTTTAAAGTACAGATCTGTGTTGTGTTCCTTTGTGCGCCTGCATTGATGAGCTGTGCTGTTGAGTCCTCTTTGAGCTATAATGTTATTATCACAGGAAAATTTTAATACTAGGTTTGTATCTATCTTGGGATTCACAGAAGAGAACGTGTTAGGGTAAGTCCACACCTGTGGCAGGATTTCCAGTATTCTGTTCCAGCAGAGGAACAGAATTCTCAAATTGCCATATCCAGCATAGCTGGACACCGCCAAATTCCAATTACACTTTTACACATTACAATTACACAATTTGCACATATGACATCACTTTTGTATACTTTCAGGAAGACAATGCAAAAGACAAGATAATATACAGCCAACTGATGACTGCAGAAGGGTGCGTTGGGGAGGATCCAAAGAGCGAAAAAAGTCTCGGTCATGCTCTTCCAACCAGTGTTGGACATTTCTATTTGTGTGACATGTCACATTGTCTGTCATTTCTGGAAGATCTCATCCTCCTCAGGGAAGACAATGTATGGGTGTACATGATCTGCAAGAATGAATACCCAAATGAGTTGAGAGTGCCTTCCACATGGACGATTGGTCCAGAGAATGCCACAAAACATTCCCACCCTACAGGGACAGAAAAGACACTGGTAATGTAAAAACTAGAGATGAGCGAATCATTCAAAATTTGCTTCGCCGAATATTCGCCGAATTTCTGACAAGATTTGTATGTAAACGAAGTTATTCGTCGAATCGACGTAAAAAATAAAATTGTTGTTTTGCGAACATTCCTGCCCAAATTACATACGCACAGTCAGTGTAGTTAAAAGTACGCAATACGTAAGCATTAGCGTACCAAAGTGCGTACAAATCCTTAGCGTACTATTGACGCGTGAATGCGTCATACACACGAGGCTAGGCATACAGTCTTTAGAGGCAGTCCATATGAACTAGAAAAATAAGGTGCTCACTGCTTCTAGCTATTAATAAGTGAATAATTTACTAAAAACACCGTACAATAAGTGCATAATAGGACACATTGCAGTACCAGAAAAAGAATACACACAATGGGCTAAAGTGCTGAACCATTTAAAACAGTCTAGCTAAAATACAGCAAAGACATACCGTATTTTTCGCCCTATAAGACGCACCTAGGTTTTAGAGGAGGACAATAAGAAAAAATATTTGTCATCAAAACTCAGTTCACGGCCCCAATCAGACGCCTAATGTTAATAAGACCCTAATAAGACCTCAGATCAGACCTCAGATTAGATCCCAATGTGAATAACCCCCAATCAGATCTCAGATAAGAGCCCCATGCCTCCAATCTCATCTCTCATGCCTCCAATCTCATCCCCCAATGCCTCCAATATCAGCCCCCAGTGCCTCCAATATCAGCCCCCAGTGCCTCTTATTATAAGCCCCCATGCCTCCTATCAGCACCAATGTGTCTCTTATTCTCAGCCCCATGCCTTTTATCAGCCCCCATGCCTCTTATGTCAGCCCCCAGTGCCTCTTATCAGCCCCCCTCCCTCCTATGCCAGCCCTCAGTGCCTTTTATTATCAGCCCCCATGCCTCTTATTATCAGCCCCCATGCCTCCTATGTCAGCCCCCAGTGCCTCTTATTATCAGCCCTCCAGTGCCTCTTATTATCAGCCCCCATGCCTCCTATGTCAGCCCCCATGCCTCTTATTATCAGCCCCATGCCTCCTATGTCAGCCCCTAGTGCCTCTTATTATCAGCCCCCCAGTGCCTCTTATTATCAGCCCCCATGCCTCCTCTGTAAGCCCCCAGCCGCAGAGCATATAAAATAAAAAAGACACTTACGCCTTCTGCTCCTGGACTCCGCCGCTCCTCACCGCCCGCGTTCTGCTTCCTCCTGCTGTCGGCTGTGCTGTGAACTGGCGCGCACAGCGTGATGTCACAGAGCGCCCTCAAGCTGTGCGCAGCCCTGCACAGCCAACAGCCGAGCGGAGGACCAGGAAGCGGTGAGTACAGAGTCTTCACCACTTCCTTGTCCTCCGGTGCTAATGAGCGCTTCCTTAATGAAAGCGCTCATTAGCATTCGCCCCATAAGACGCAGAGACATTTTCCCCCCACTTTTGGGGGGAAAAATGCGTCTTTTGGGGGTGAAAAATACGGTAAGTATGCAAACATTTTAGTGCAATTAATTTCACATTTGCAATCATAAAATGCTCATATATACGTTTGAGTCTCTCCTTATGGCTCCTAGTTGGCAATGATAAAACACTGTCTGTCTGGAACACATATTCCAAAATTCAATTGTAATCCAAGTGAGGTAAAATTGTAATCCAAACAGGTAATGTGTTATCCACATGGATAATAGAGAATAGCAGCAAATAGAGAACCCTTTTTTGCGAAGGGGGCTCCCAAATAACCTGAGAAGGGGGTAAAAAGGAAAATAGGCGCACTTTGGCGCAACAGGGAATTTTCTGCAGAATGAGGGGAGTCCTGACAGCCATGCCCATCTGGGTGAGAGTCAAACGGGGGCAACACAAACTAAAAAAAAACAACTGCTAACTAGCAGCTCACCTGTCAGGTGCAGTCCATGGTGTGGCTCCCATAGTTCCTCCTGCAGTGTCCTTGACACTGCCAGTAGTTGGGTTCCTCAGATGAGGGACCTGAAGTCCTCATCGCTCGAGCTGCTGCTGAAGCTCATCAGAGGACGCTCCTGCCTCCTGTAGGCCATGCTCGCTGCGGTGGTGGAACTCCAGTGCTCTCTTCTTCCTGAAGTTGGACTTGACCGGGTCTGGGTGATGTTGATGCTGGCGAGCTCTGCAGCCATTTGCGCTTTTACAGATCCTACTGCTGGGACAGCAAGGGTAAGGACTTCCGGCTGCAGCGGTTCCGGAAAGGTTGCATCCAGGGAAGAAGACCCAGCTTCCCCGGCTGCTGCTGGCTTCATCTTCCATGGCAGCTGGTATTGGTGGATTGGAAGGTGAACGATAACATGGTTAGCTGACCCAGCTGTAAGGACTGTGGTGGTGGTGGTGCTGGCAGTCCAGGAATCAGAGGCTCCCGCTGAGGCTGGGGCTTTTCCCTAAACCGGATGACGCAATCTGGGAACTCCTGCAGGCAGTGCAAGCGTCCTAGACCTGGTGGTTCATCTGGCCACACTTCTGGTTCCGTTGTAGGCACCAGAGGCTTTGAAAGGAGGGTAACCCCGGTCGCAAATGGGCGTTTCAGGGACGCCATGGGGGTGCACTCCACTTGATCCCCCACGTACAGGATATGACTATGTGGTGGCAGGTACAGCCATTTCACCGACCTGCAGCCCACAAAATATTCCTTTCCATCCTCGTCATCCTGCAGGAAGCCAGACCCTATACCGACGGAAAACCAAAGCACAGTTCCCTTTCGGCGTTCCAATGAAGGATATCCCGGCCTAGGGTGGTCGAGTACCTGGATGACCCAGTCCTCCACTGCGGTTTTATAGGTCCCAGAGGGTCTGTGCATGGGCCGTCACAGATAGTGGAACAATTGGGTTCTGGTGTATGGAAGGAGTGAAGGGGTGGATCTACTCCTGGGTGGCGAAGTGGACACTCATGCCGCCTCCACCGCACAAGCCACAGCAGACGCTCCAGCCACACAAGCCACAGCAGACGCTCTAGCCACCTCACGAGTCGCAGCAACAGCAACCTCAGCAGGTGGTAAGGAAGACACAGGCACTGAAGCTGAGTTTCTCTGGCAGAGTTGTGACACCCTGATGTCTAGAGAGGGCGGTGGTTCAGGGAACTGGTCCCCAAAATACATTTCATTCCAATTTGGGCACAGCTGTTTTTTAGCCATGATACTTGCCTCTTGCTCTGAGGTCAGCGCTGGTCTAAACTGGTTTAGACTTCAGAGGAGGGTGGACTACTGAGGGAGGAGTCTTCACTCCCTATATATGCAAAATAGTTAGATCCCGGTGGGCCGGGCTGGTTTTTTCCAGTTCTGAGGGGGGCGTATCTTCACTTTCCCGCACTTGCGTGGGCGTATTGTCATTGTCCCGCTTTACGCAGAATGCATACGTTTCGTACGTATTGTACGTATCGTTAGCGTGTTAAATTTTGCAAAGATTTACGAATAATAAGAAGCAAATCCAAAGAAATTTGTATTCTCTTCGCAGCTAAAAATTTCCAAGATTCGATACGAATCTACGAAGCGGCAAATAGATTCGCTCATCTCTAGTCAAAACGGATGGAAAATCATTTGTGAGGTTACTGTAGTTACCTCAAATAGAAAAAGCTCACCTGAGAAAAACACACTGGTGATGTCTGCAGCTTACCTGGTGGTAATACATTTATGTCACAATTGTTATGTAACCAAAATAGAGCAATGATGTAATAGCAGCTTTCCTGATTAAAAAAATACTAAAAAAAATACAATGTGATGTCATAGCAGCTCAGTTATAAATGTCACAACAGCCAGAGACACACTTGTGTTGTCAGAATAGCTTAACTGACCAAAACTCAGTTTTCATATCAGAACACCATGCCTGACTGATACATACTTACATACATACATACAACAGCTTATCTGACTGAGACAGACTGACTGGCAGCTGAAACATTCTTATGATGTCACATAAGCTTATCTAATACCCACTTAAAATGTCACTGTATCTCATGTCAGATAAACATGTTTGTGATGTCACAGTAGTTACCTGATGTTGCAGCTATCTGGCAGAAATACACTTCACCTGAGTAAAAGTCAATTGTAATGTCACAACAGCATACCTGCTGGAATCACAGTTGCAATGTCACTAAAACACCAATTAAAAAAAAAACTGTGAAAACAGTAGAGAACACCATCCACAACTGTAGACATTCTTAAATAAAATCAGCTATATTGAAAGAAGTAGCTATCATGGTTAAACAATATGTATTGCAAAAACTGAACACATTAATTTAGTATAAGGAGTAAATTGTATGCCTCCCAAGTGAGTCACAATGCAAAAAAAAAATGACTAAATATCAGCATCCAATGGCACAAAAATGAAATATAATTAGAGATGAGCGAACGTGCTCGTAACGAGCACTGTACCGCTCGGCTCCCCTGCGCTCGCATGGGCGCAGGCAGCCGCTTCCATCCTTCGACAGCGGCTGCCTGCGCCCATTCGAGCGCAGGGGAGCCGAGCGGTACAGTGCTCGTTACGAGCATGTTCGCTCATCTCTAAATATAATGCAAAAAATACAAAAAGACCCAGGTGGGGATTGAGATACAGTACTACCAGGTTGTGACATAATACGCCCAGAGGACCACCATCTCAAAAACCCAGATGCACAGCTGGGTTGGTATTATTTATGTACTGTATGCTTTTTATTGGTGTTTAGTGCTTTACTTGGTATATGGCGATAATTACTATTTTAGTAACATTTTTTACGTTGGAGGTGCTGTGGCCAGAGTTGCTTGAGTCAGTTACCAGGCCAAGTGTAGAAAATAGACATCTCTCTTTACTAAAGTGCAGAATGGGAATTGTGGTACATCCAATGGTATTACAGCACAGTTCTAAACAAATTACAGATCAGTTCTTCCCAGATAGCAATGTGTGGATAGCAACAATGATGGCTCTCTGCAGAATCTAAGGCTGACAATAACTTGCAAAACTTGTCTGTAATTCCCAGCTGAGAGTTACAGAATTAAGATATGGCTGGTGAGGTAAAGTGAGGACAGTATTAGCAATAAGTAGCTAGGCTTTACTGCACCCAGGGGCAAAGATTCAGTTTGGTAAACCCCCTTCCCCCGCAAATACCTCCCAACTTTAGTAAATCAGAAAGAGAGACAATATCAGCCGCAAAATTTTTATACTAAGCCACACCTCTAACTCCCCCGATTACATAACTATACTCATCCAATCCAACACAGTCCTCTTTGGATTATGGATGAATTGCTTAAAATATAACTTTTAATAATATCATTACAAATATTTTCAAACCTGTTTTAGGCATAAAAATAGTCACAATCCCCCTTTTTGCAGCTATTTAGGAGTGCCAAGTGTGTGATGGGGACCAGGAATATCCCACACCAAGTGCAGGAGGAAGGGGGGGGGAATAGGATTAGGCCTGGAAGAGTAAAGGCAGAGGGTCACCTCCTATACAAATCCTGACTCCAGTCCTGCCCTTCTAACAGTATGAACAGGCTTAGAAGGTAGGCGAGTTCATACGCTGGAAACCTGGGACCCTTACTGTCCCTGAAGGACCCTGAAACCAGTGACAGTAATGAGACAAACCGTTCCTCCACCAACCTGGACAAACAGTAGTCTCCCCTCAGGCCCAAACACCAAAACACTGGGAAGATATACAAATCTTTCCTGAAGATTGTGGCAGCAATGGGATCTTCACAGAGAAACACACACCAAACGACCACAGACACCACAGAAAATCTAAACCCCACAGCATGGTGAAAGAACCAACACTAAATAGACAAAGATAATTACAAAGATACCTACACCTGAAGGGGGAGGGTGTGGTGAATGTCAGCAACAACAAAACAATCAAAGCAGAACCTGTCAGCTTAACCCATGGGTTGCCAATTTGACAGACCTCCTGATACCTGTCACAGGAATGTCTGTGACAGTACCCCCCTTCTAAGGGTGGCCTCTGGACACCCAGGACCAACTTTATCTGGATGAGACTGATGAAAAGCTTTCACCAAATGACTGGCATTCACGTCAGATGCCGGTACCCACGTCCTCTCCTCTGGTCCATAACCCTTCCAGTGAACAAGATACTGAAGAGATCTACGGAGAACTCGAGAGTCAATAATCTTGGTGATTTGGAATTCCAAACTGCCGTCCACCATGACAGGCAGGGGTGGTAAGGGAGATGGCTCCAATGGTTCAACATATCTCTTCAACAAAGATCTGTGAAACACATTATGAATTCTCAGGACCTAAGGAAGTTCAAGACGAAATGCCACAGGATTAATGATAGCAGTAATCTTATATGGACCAATAAATCTTGGACCCAACTTCCAAGATGGAACTTTCAACTTAATGTTTCTTGTGGATAGCCACACAGAATCACCCACTCTTAGGTCTGGACCACTCATACGTTTCCTGTCAGCCACACGTTTGTACTTGTTGCCCATATTTAGCAAGTTATTTTGAATTTTCCGCCATATAGATGACAATGATGACGAAAAACGTTCTTCCTCAGGAATACCAGAAGTATCTGAACCAGAAAATGTGCCAAACTGCGGTTGAAACCCATATGCCCCAAAAAACGGCGACTTGCCAGTGGACTCCTGTCTACGATTGTTTATGGCAAACTCCGCCAGAGACAAAAACGAGGACCACTCCTCCTGATTCTCAGAGACAAAACATCTCAAGTAAGTCTCCAGACTCAGATTAGTACGCTCCATCTGTCCGTTCGACTGAGGATGAAAAGCCGAAGAGAAGGACAGTTGTACCCCCAGACGAGTACAGAACGCCCTCCAGAATCTGGATACTAACTGAGTCCCATGATCCAAGACCACGTCAGTGGGAATGTGTCACGCTCGGGTGTGGGGGGAAAAGCCACACCGAGCGTATGAGGGATGGGAACAGACAAAACCAGGGAACTGGTCACCTCCTGCAGGGGACCCTAAGACTAGGCCCTAGCTGGCTACCAGTATGAACTAACCCGGGTGGTAGGAAAGCTCATACACAGGAACCTAATCTGAGTAAACCCTAGAACACCCTGCAGTCTAATGACACAAGAGAGTAACCCGTTCCTCCAAGCGAAAGGAGGAACAGGAGACTCAAACAGGAATAACCAAAGGAAGGGAAAACACTTAACTTTAAGTAGAACTCAGCAACAGGATCTCAGCCGAGATCCACACCACTCTCAACCAGGGATGTAGCAGATATAAACCGCAAGGGATACTGGGAGAGGAAGAGGTAAGTAGGAGACAGCTAATTGCCCAGCGGCAACAGCTGAGGGAAAGGGGTGTGGTGAACAGCACCCAAACCACAGGGAATAGCCTGTCAAACCTGTCACTTAGAAAGCCGCGCAGAACGTCTGATTCCAGACGCAAGACCACTCGTGACATTACCCCCCCTTTTACGGGTGACCTCCGGGCACCCAGGACCAACTTTATCAGGGTGACACCTGTGAAAGGCTTTTACCAAACGACTGGCATTCACGTCAGATGCCGGTACCCATGACCTCTCCTCAGGACCATAACCCTTCCAATGAACCAGATATTGAAGGGTCCCACGAAGAACTCGAGAATCAATGATCTTGACAATCTGAAATTCCAAATTACCATCCACCAAGACAGGCGCGGGTGGCAAGGGAGATGGCTCCAGAGGTTCAACATACCTCTTCAACAAACATCTGTGAAACACATTATGGATTTTCAGGGCCTGCGGAAGTTCAAGACGAAATGCTACAGGATTAATAATGGCCGTGATTTTATATGGGCCAATAAATCTTGGACCCAACTTCCATGAAGGAACTTTCAACTTAATGTTCCTAGTAGACAGCCACACAGAATCACCCACATTTAGGTCCGGACCATTCATGCGTCTCCTGTCAGCCACACGTTTGTACTTGTTACCCATATTTATCAAGTTACTTTGAATTTTTCGCCATATGGAAGACAATGATGACGAAAAACGTTCTTCCTCAGGAATACCAGAAGTATCAGAACCACAAAATGTGCCAAACTGCGGGTGAAAGCCATATGCACCAAAAAATGGTGACTTACCAGTGGAGTCCTGTCTGCGATTATTTATGGCAAACTCAGCCAGAGACAAAAACGAGGACCACTCCTCCTGGTTCTCAGAGACAAAGCATCTCAAATAAGTCTCCAGATTCTGATTGGTACGCTCAGTCTGTCCATTCGTCTGGGGATGAAAGGCAGAGGAGAAAGACAGTTGTACCCCGAGCCGAGTACAGAACGCCCTCCAGAATCTGGACACAAACTGAGTCCCACGATCAGAGACAACGTCAGTGGGAATGCCATGAAGTTTCACAATATTGTCAACAAACACTTGTGCAAGAGTTTTAGCATTGGGGAGTCCGGGTAATGCAATAAAGTGCGCCATTTTACTAAAACGATCTACAACCACCAGAATAACTGTCTTACCAGACGACTCAGGCAGATCAGTGATGAAGTCCATGGATAGGTGAGTCCATGGTCTGGACGGGATGGGTAATGGAAGTAGGGGTCCAGAGGGACGAGTATGTGTCACCTTAG
The DNA here is from genome assembly GCA_900303285.1 of Rhinella marina. Taxonomy (NCBI): domain Eukaryota; kingdom Metazoa; phylum Chordata; class Amphibia; order Anura; family Bufonidae; genus Rhinella; species Rhinella marina. The sequence continues at coordinate 19,557 of ONZH01008355.1, forward strand.
AGCGTGCGCAGACACTACAGGCTGACACATATTCCTCAACACACTTACGCAGACCTGGCCACCAGAATCTACGAGAGATGAGGTCGACAGTGGATTTACTCCCAGGGTGTCCCGCAAGCACCGAAGAATGATGCTCCTCAAAAACCTTATAACGCAAATCAGAAGGAACAAACAACTTCCCGGGAGGGCAAGACTCCGGCGCATCTCCCTGGGCCTCAAGCACTTTAGCCTCAAGATCAGGGTAAAGAGCGGATATCACCACTCCTTCAGACAGTATAGGGCTAGGATCTTCAAAATCACCACCCCCGGGAAAACTACGTGACAAGGCATCCGCCTTCACATTCTTAACCCCAGGACGGTATGTGACAATGAAATTGAATCTGGTGAAGAACAAAGACCATCTGGCCTGCCTCGGATTAAGTCGTCTAGCTGACTCCAGGTAAGCCAGATTTTTGTGATCAGTGAATACCGTGATTGGATGATTCGCCCCTTCCAACCAATGACGCCATTCCTCAAAAGCCAACTTAATGGCCAGTAACTCTCGGTTACCCACATCATAATTTCTCTCCGCCACAGAGAGTTTCTTCGAAAAAAAAGCACATGGGCGCCATTTACCAGGTGACGGGCCCTGTGATAACACAGCTCCTACCCCCACATCGGATGCGTCAACCTCCACAATGAAAGGTTGTGACACATCTGGCTGCACCAATATAGGGGCAGAGGAAAAGCACTCCTTTACAGCAGAGAAGGCTTGCAATGCTGCATCAGACCACACAGAGACATCCGTCCCTTTCTTAGTCATGTCAGTTAAGGGTTTAACTATAGTCGAATAGTTCTTAATAAATTTTCGGTAATAGTTGGTGAACCCCAAAAATCGCATAAGAGCCTTCAGATTTTCAGGTCGGTCCCAGTTCAGAACAGCACAGACCTTCTCTGGATCCCTACGAAAACCTGAAGATGAAAGCAGGTATCCTAAGAATTGCACCTCATGTACAGCAAAAGCACATTTCTCTAATTTTGCATACAACTTGTTAGCTCTTAAGATTTGCAACACCTGCCTCACATGATCCTGATGTGTCACAATATCTGGAAAATAGATTAGTATGTCATCCAAATACACGACTACAAACCTCCCCACAAGATGATGAAAAATGTCATTAACAAAATGCTGGAAGACAGCAGGAGCATTGGTCAACCCAAAAGGCATGACCAGGTTCTCAAAGTGGCCCTCAGGAGTGTTAAAGGCCGTCTTCCATTCATCCCCTTCCTTGATCCTGACCAGATTATATGCCCCCCTTAAGTCCAACTTGGAGAACACCTTGGCATCCACAATCTGGTTAAACAAGTCAGGAATCAAAGGAAGGGGGTACGGATCACGGACAGTAATCCTATTGAGTTCACGGAAATCCAGACATGGCCTAAGGGATCCGTCCTTTTTTTTAACAAAAAAGAACCCTGCTGCCACAGGAGATTTGGAAGGCCTAATATGTCCTTTGGCCAAACTCTCAGCAATATATTCCTTCATGGCCGTTCTCTCAGGTCCAGAAAGGTTATACAGCCTAGATTTAGGCAATCTTGTTCCAGGGATAAGATTGATAGGACAATCGTATTCCCGGTGAGGGGGTAAATCCTGACATCCACCTTCAGAAAATACATCAGAGAAATCCGATATAACAGAAGGAAGAGTCTTAGTGGTTAAAGCAGAAAAAGATGTATTAAGGCAATTGTCAACACAATAATCGCCCCAATCCACAATTTGTCTAGTATGCCAGTCAATGGATGGATTATGTTTGCTTAACCACGGTAAACCCAACACCACAGGAGCAGGAAGACCTTCCAACACAAAACATGAAATAAGCTCCTGATGAAATTCACCCACTCTTAATTTGATATCATGCACCATCTGAGACAAACACTTCTGAGAGAGAGGTGCAGAATCAATGGCAAACACAGAAATCCTCTTATACAAAGAACTTGGTGACAATCCATGCATACGGACAAACTGAGCATCAATCAAGTTCACCCCTGCCCCGCTGTCAATAAATACCTCAATTTTCACAACCTTAGATTCTAGCGCCACCTCGGCAGTCAGGAGAAAACAGGTACTGCAGGATGAAGACAAATGCACATTTTCAGTCTCCCTACCCACTCCACCAAGAGTGAGATGAGAATTCAACGCCCCCTTTTCTTTTCTCTCCTTTAGAGATAGGAAGCATGGACATACATTGATAAAGTGTCCTTTCTGACCACAGAAAAAACACACACCCTTTTTATTACCAAGATGATTGCGGGTGGCTACAGAAGTGGCTCCCCCTAATTGCATAGGTTCATCCCCAGACATCAACCTAGGGGAATATTCACCCAAAGTGTCATAGGAAGCTGGTACACTATGTGACAGTTTAAGTAGAACTCAGCAACAGGATCTCAGCCGAGATCCACACCACTCTCAACCAGGGATGTAGCAGATATAAACCGCAAGGGATACTGGGAGAGGAAGAGGTAAGTAGGAGACAGCTAATTGCCCAGCGGCAACAGCTGAGGGAAAGGGGTGTGGTGAACAGCACCCAAACCACAGGGAATAGCCTGTCAAACCTGTCACTTAGAAAGCCGCGCAGAACGTCTGATTCCAGACGCAAGACCACTCGTGACAGAATGCCATGGAGTCTCACAATATTGTCACCAAACACTTGTGCAAGTGTTTTAGCATTAGGTAGGCCATGTAAAGCAATAAAGTGCACCATCTTACTAAAGCGATCAACTACCACCAGAATAACAGTCTTTACAGACGTATTAGGCAGGTCAGTGATAAAGTCCATAGACAAGTGAGTCCATGGTCTGGACGGGATGGGCAACGGGAGTAGGGGTCCAGAAGGTCGAGTATGTGTCACCTTAGCGCGTGCACAGACACTACAGGCCGACACATAGTCCTCAACACACTTACGCAGGCCTGGCCACCAAAACACTGGGAACATATACACAAATAAACGAAAGGGAAGGAAGACACTTGGCTTTCCTGAAGATTGTGGCAGCAATGGGATCTCCACAGAGAAACACACACGAAACGACCACAGACACCACAGCACTGAATGTGAGCTTAACCCATGGGTTGCCAATCTGACAGACCTCCTGATACCTGTCACAGGAATGTCCGTGACAACGACTCTGGCCCTGACACATTTACTATCTTTTATGCTTGAAAACAGGTGTAAAACAGGAGTAAAAACTACTTCAGTGAGGGACCTGAAGGGTCCTGGTGTATGGAATGTAGGAGGTTGCCTAATTAATAAATTCATAAAAAATCTCTGACAGTGCAGAGAGGGAACAAGATCGGCGTGAAAAGTTCGCCTTTGTAAATGACCACCAATATGTAGACCTGATAAAATCTATCATAGGGTACACGGCGGTACCAGTACAACTTGTGATAAATCAAAGAACCAACTGGTCCTACTACATTCAGGCTTACGCTGACATGATGGCGAGATGTCTGCTGGAATCAGAACAAGGTTTTTTGTGGTAACAGAGCATAAAGAATAACCAAATAAACAGGAGATGGTAAGTGTCTCTGTTAAATCCCTAGCAGGGGGAACTGTGCTAGCCCTGTAAGACCTTGCCACCCAATGGTATACACAGTACGAATGCCCACACTGTGCCCCCTCAGTGTACTAATGCCCACATTGTGCCCTCTCACAGTAGTTATGCCCACATTGTGCCCCCCTCACAGTAGAAATATCCACATTGTGCCCCATCACAGTAGTTATGTTCACGTTGTACCCCCTCACAGTAATTAGGCCCACATTGTGCCCCATCTAGCTTTCATATGACCCTGTTACCAGCTCTTCAAAGCATTCTTCTCTACTTGTAGTAAAACACACCATCCCTTGTTAGCTGAACACACAGGAGAGAGTGTCTGTTTAATTTGTTGTTGTGGTGGGTGGGACAGTCATGGTGCTCAGGTCTTGGTGGAGCATGGGAAGTTCAGTAGTGTTCTCTCCCCCTGGATTTGCCAATGATACTGGAACCTGGACTATCTGTACTGTAACTTTATCTGCATCTTCATGTGTGAACTGTTCATCTCATAGGACTAAGGTGACTCTTATTGCTCAGTACCTATCTTTGGTGGTCACAAGCCACTTTTGTGACATTTTGGTAGCAGTGGTGGGAAGAAGGCAATGAGCAGGATGCAGAGACAAGAACTTGCGGAGCTAATTGTGAACATTCATAGGATTGTTCTAGGATGTCAATGAAAAGCCTGAACTTATTGACATCCTGATACCACTTCTTGCCCAAGAACAAGATGCCACCTCAGACTCTTCATCCACAGTTGCCATCCAGCATGACACATCCACAACCATTGGTCTCTACTCCTGAGCCAGATGCAGAACTCGCTGAAGACTTGATTCACAGAAGGATGAAAGTGCTAGGTGGACAGTTTAAGCACCAGTCTGGATGGAGCCAATGAAACTTGTCTATGAAAAGGTGAAAAAGAGGGACAGCAGGGAATAAATGGCGATGTTCATTCATTCATTCTCAAGTTATTAGCTGCATTTCCCACCTTTCAGGATAATAAAGAGGACATTGATGCATATTTGGAAACATTTAAGATGATTGGGAAACTTACAGGTAGAGCAAATTCTAACTTTCATGCCCTTTCAGAAGAAGAGTGGTTGGTTGGACTATGTTGAGGTTAAGGAGGCATTGGTAGCAGTAGCGGGTTATGCCATCAAAACAGAATAATATAGACAGTGTTTCCGTTATCTATTAAAAGGGACCCATGACACCTGTTTGGAATTTAGCAACAAGTTGTCCCATGCCCTGAACTAGTGCATCTGTGGCAGAGACTTTTGAGGACCTCTGCTAGTTTTTTCAGAAAAAGCAGATCTTGGAAAGGTGTCTGGTAGACGTTAAAGAGTGGGTGAAGGATAGGGAACCTCAACATTGGAGGAGGCAGCCTACCCTGCAGATAAGTATGTGGAAAGTTACTCCACAACACAGAGAAGATATGCACAAACCACCAACATATACAACACCCACCAAGGTAAATTAAAGCACCACCAGAGTGCTTCCACGCAACCTCTACAGGCTTCCCATAAATCATCTGCAATTGCCCCAGCTGGCTCACATAACTGCTATAACTGTGGCTCCCTACGGCATCTGCCACCTATCACAAGAGTTCAGTGGTGCACCCCAATGCTTCAGTTAGTCAGGATGAGATGGGCAAGTGATTGAGGATGGGTTCAATAGCAGAGAATGCCAGTGCAATGTTGAATGGACTACAGAGCATGGAAGAATGTGAGTATGTAGTGATAAAATTCAATGCTGAAAAGAGGAAAAAATCATATAGTTCCATTACAGGTGAATTGATAACCAGTTGAGGGCTTCATCACTCTTGTAGAACCCAATGTGGTCACCTTGGATAAAATAATCTCAGGACAGACAGCAAATATTGTGTTGACTGGTGGAGAGAAATGTGAAGTGCCAGTTGGATAGATGATTCTAGACTGGCGGTAAGGACCCATTAACCACACAATAGGAGTAATGGATAAACTACCTACTGACATACTGTTGGGAAATGATGTTTTTGCAGCATTGCCAGGAGACAGGCAGCAACAATGCATGGCTCACAGGAGGACGTCCATCACGTCAATGTGACAGTCAGAACAGCTGCAGAACGAGCCTGCAAAGACCCCAATCCCATTTTAGATGGCCACAAAGCATATGTGGACCTTGCTTATATTGGAGCCCCATATGTTGAGACACAGGATCCCCATTTTTGTGGTCAGTGGGGGCCACAGTGGTTAGATCCCCATTGATCAGATACTTACCCCCTTTCCTGTCCATTCATATGGTGAAACACAGGACCCCCGTCCCAGTGGACTGTGTCATGTTTCTATAACCTTGTATATAGCTGGCTAATGCACTCATATTACTAAGCTAGTATCCGTTGTGTTTAAAGCTTTCACAATACCCTGGTACCAGCTGCTCAAAGTATTCTTTTCTACTTGGGTAGTAAAACCCCCCACCCCCTGCTAGCTGATAACAGACAGGGGAGGGTGTATGTGGCTGTGGCTGTGGCTGTTTAAGCAGATGTGGCTTACAATTCCTGCCTGGAAATCGCCTGCTTGTCAGTGGAGGAGATCGCTGTTATTACATGCAGCAATCTCCTCCACAGTATTGGGACCAGTGATCACTAATGCCATAACTCATCCCCATACAGAATCAGTATTTGCCGGTATGAATAAAAATAACTATTGCCTTATGAACAAGCATTTGCCTGTTCATTGGCTAATCAGCGGCACTTTTCTCATGTGATCAGTGGGAGTCCCAGTAGTTAGATCCCCACTGTTCAGACACATCACCTTTCCTGTGGATAGATGGTGACTTTAAATCTTGGGACAACCCATTTAAACATATGCTCTAAATTCAAAGGCAATTTAATGTATTCCACCCTATGAATGTTTACTCCCTTGAAACATTTTGTAGAGAGTGTAACAATCTAGAATAAGATATTAACCTTTAGATTTGAAAAGTTATTCTCTTCCCCCATGAAAATGCACTTAGAGAATTCTGAATTCTATAACAACATCTTAGGCTGCTGCTGAGCCATTTTGCTAACTCAGCACATTATACAAATGTGTGAGATATTGCTTTTCATTTATGTAATGTGTCTAAAATATGGGTCCCTCTCCTAATCAGAATCCCAAAGCAGCTTTGATTAATGTTTTTGATATTCAGAAATTGATTGGTGTAATTCTTTGGTTATTGATTTCCTTAAAACACGCAATCATGGACTTTAATTAATTCTAGAATGGCTTGGTACAGCTCTTATCTTTCTAACAGCTCTATGTGTTTAGAGTACTTATGGTTTAACTCTTCCTAAGTGCACTAAATTATTCCTCCCTTTAAGCAGATTGATGCAGTACGTTACCCTCACAAAAGCTTCAGATTACTTTTAGTTCTATCTTTAAATCAATCAAGCAAGTTGCTATAGATAATATATTTTTTTTTTTACAAAAATAATGAAAATATGTAAAAACGCTTGTAGCTTATACTGTTGCTATAGTAGATACCCCCAATGGGGCTGGTGTTCACGGCGCCTGCTGGGTCTGTATATCTGTATCCCTCCATTGTAACCTTAATATACAAAATAACCGTGGAGCCCCAGTTATGGGTCTTCAGCACAGTGAAAGTCAAATATCCCTCCAGGGAAGGAAAATTGTGGCCTTGCTACTTATTCTACCTGCATTTTATGAGGTATCTGCATTGGTCCAACTGTGTTATTTTTGACCAGGTGTCTTGTCACGTGGTATTTTTTTGTTTTTACCAAATATGTGTGATTTATGATGTACAATAAAGTTGATATTTTAACTATATAGTGTTTGCAGAGAACACTTTTGCTCTTCCATGCTCTCATATCTTCCCTCCTACACCTGTGAGGATTGTTAGAGGGCCCGTTCTTTATAGGTGTCTCAACCAGTAGACTTTGTAGATATCCAGGACTTGAGGGCTCTCCTGAACTAGTCGTTAATATAACTGTCTGTTCACAGAACCAGGTAAAATCCAGTTCGCTCCAGGATTCAATTGTATTCCAGTGCTTAACACTGTATTATACTTGTGTGATCTGCAGTGCAATTGTGTGAGGTACCATTGTTATGGTAGTTTCAGTGCCATGTCAGTGCCCGAATACAAAACTCAGCCCATTGTGTAGTGGTTGGAACCGGCTACTGCAGCGCTGCTCCCATTAAAGTAAATGGGAGTTGAGCTAAAGTAACCAGCTCTGCCTACTACACAATAAACAGAACTGTGTATTTCCGCCACAGACTTCTGGTGGCAAAGCTATCCTGAAACAGCTAATCATCAGGTGAATAGGGTGTCAGTTCCCCGCTGATCAGATATTGATGGCTTATCCTAAACTCTTGGACAACGCCTTTGTAACGGGGAGTCGGCGGCGCGCTTCCCCTCTGCCGTGCCGCCGGTCTCCCAGGAGTGCGCCGGAGCGGGGACGCAGGATGCGTCCTCGTCTCCATGACGACACTCACAGGAGAGGGTCCGGCTTGCGCACTGATACAGCGTGTCCGGCGTCCTCCCCGCCCCCCTAGTAAACGAGCAGGCGGGGACATCTGAGCGCTGGTCTGGGCAACCAGCGCTCAGAACATTTATTTATACCTGGTTTTGGGTCATGTGGCGCTGGCCACGCCACATGACCAAATTTGGTGCATATTTGAGCGCTGGTCACGTTTGGCCAGCGCTCGGTATGCAAATGAGGTCATGTGACGCTGGCCCCGTCACATGACCCAGTGGAGGGCTATTTAAAGCCACTAGTTGTCCTCCCTAATCGCCTGTGATTAGCGTTACTACTTTGATCAGTGCTTGTGCGACCTAGTGTTTGATTGCTGTTTGACCCTGACCTTGGACTTGGACTTCGACCTCTCTTTGCTTCACCCCCGGTATTGACGTTATCTCCTGTGCATGACCCGGCTTGCTGACTATTCTGATATTGTGTTTGTTTCGTCTGTGTTTGTCTCTCCAATTGTTCCCTGTTCCTCCCTGTGCACTTATACAGAGCAGGGACCGTCACCGTGGTTGTCCGCGGCCGCCTAGGGCCGACTGAGGCAAGCAGGCAGGGAGAGAACGGGGGGGGTTTTCAGTACAGGGCGCACCTTCCCTTGTCTCCCCCGTGACAGAATCACAGGCCATACTAAATGGAGCCGTTGCGAATTCTCACGGATCATATAAGTGACATGGCTCAGATGATCCAGGATCTGGCCGAGAGAATCCAACACCAGGAGCAGCTGCAAACTGTACCCGCAGCCGCTCCCTCCATTATTGAACCCTATATAAGGTTGCCCGATCGGTTTGTGGGTAACCGAAAGACTTTCCGTTCTTTCCAGGAAAGTTGCAAATTATATTTTCGTTTACGCCCACACTCCTCGGGTTCTGAGCAGCAGCGGGTAGGAATAATTATTTCCTTGCTGCAAGGGGATCCGCAGGAGTGGGCTTTCTCATTGCCATCTGACTCCCCATGTCTGTTGTCTGTGGAGGCCTTTTTCCAGGCCTTAGGTCTTTTGTATGAAGAACCAGACTGGGCCACTGTAGCAGAAACTCAGCTCAGGAACATTCAGCAGGGAAACCGCCCTGTAGAGGATTACTGTGCAGAGTTCAGGAAGTGGTGTGTCTCCTCTGGGTGGAATGACCCAGCTTTGAGAAGCCAGTTTAGGGTGGGGCTGTCAGACCAACTCAAGGATCTTCTGGTTTGTTATCCTACTCCTGACTCCCTAGAGACGACCATGACTTTAGTTATTAAGCTGGATCGACGGGTGAGAGAAAGACAGAGGGAACGATCAAATACTCCTCAAGCTGTCGTCCTGCCTGAGTTTCCTCCTCTGAGTCCACCTCCTGCCAAGGTCCCGGAGTCCATGCAGTTAGGAGGTATCCTGAAAAACCAAAGACGTTTAAAGGGAGCCTGCTTCTACTGCGGTGAGGTGAACCACTGGCTCCAGCAGTGTCCAAAGCTTCCGCCCTCTAGGAGATCTCCGGTGGGAGGTAAGGTAACCCCAGCAGTGGTAAGGAGAAAGATTTTAGTACCCATCTCCATTGCATATGATCAATTCAGGGGTTCTGGAAAGGCTTTTGTTGACTCTGGTTCTGCTGCTAATTTTATTAATTTTGATTTTGTACAGTCTGTGGGTTTACCGATGGTCCCTTTAAGGGAGGGTATTCAAATTATCGCCCTCGACTCCACTCCCCTAAATAATGGGAGGATCGAGTTCTGTACTCCTAGTGTGACCCTGACGGTTGGGATTTCGCATTCCGAAAAATGTGTTTTTTGGGTTTTAAAAAATTTACCTGCTGACCTAGTTCTTGGTTTACCTTGGTTGCAGGACCACAATCCTGTAATCAATTGGTCAACAGGTGAATTAGAAAAATGGGGGCTGAATTGTGACAAGTGTTGCAAATCTGTATTGCAGTTGGGAGGTACTACTGAGTCTCCTTTCTTACCTGAGTACATCAAGGATTTTTCGGACGTTTTCTCCATGTCCGAGGCTGAGTTCCTCCCTCCTCACCGGCAATATGATTGTGCCATCGATATTATTGAGGGGTCCAGATATCCCAAGGGCCGTATCTATAATCTCTCTACTCCAGAGCGTCAGTCTATGAGGGATTATCTCAAGGAGAGTCTGGCCAAGGGTCACATCCGGCCTTCTGTTTCTCCCATGGGGGCAGGATTTTTCTTTGTCGGGAAAAAGGATGGAGGGTTGAGGCCCTGTATTGATTACAGGGAACTCAATAAAATTACTGTTAAAAACAGGTACCCGCTGCCCCTTATTCCTGATTTGTTGAATCAGGTTCAGGGTGCTTGTTGGTTTACTAAGCTAGATCTGAAGGGGGCGTACAACCTGATCAGAATCCGTGAGGGTGATGAATGGAAAACTGCCTTTAATACCCCGGAGGGTCATTATGAGTACCTAGTAATGCCCTTCGGGTTAAGTAATGCTCCTGCGGTGTTCCAAAATTTTGTCAATGACATTTTTAGACCATTTATTGGAAAATTTGTAATTGTCTATATTGATGACATCTTGATTTTTTCTACAGACTGGGAGAGTCACGTATCCCACACCAGGCAAGTGCTGGAGGTATTGCGTGAGAACAAGTTGTTTGTCAAAGGGGAGAAGTGTATCTTTGGTGTTCAGGAAGTGACCTTTTTGGGATACATTCTCACCCCTTTTTCCTTCAAAATGGACCCGGGTAAGGTACAGGCCATTGTAGAGTGGGTGCGACCTTCCTCTCTGAAGGCGCTCCAGCGATTTCTGGGTTTTACTAATTTCTATCGGAAATTTATCAAAATTTTTCTGTTATAGCCAAACCCATTACGGATTTGACCCGCAAGGGAGCTGATTTAGTCAACTGGTCCCCTGCAGCTATTGAAGCGTTTGAAAAGCTAAAGCGGTTTTTTTGTTGATGCTCCTGTGCTGATCCAGCCTGATCAAAATAAGCCGTTTGTAGTTGAGGTGGATGCATCTGAAGATGGTGTGGGGGCAGTACTGTCCCAGGGGTCTTCCACCTTAACTAATCTCAAGCCATGCGCCTTCTTCTCCCGCAAGTTCTCTCCTGCTGAGAGAAACTATGACATTGGTAATAGGGAGTTACTAGCAATCAAGTGGGCATTTGAGGAATGGCGTCATTTTTTAGAAGGGGCATTACACCGCATTACGGTCCTCACGGATCATAAGAATTTGATGTTTCTGGAATCTGCTAAGCGATTGAATCCCAGACAGGCGAGGTGGGCTTTGTTCTTTACTCGTTTTGACTTTTGTGTTACCTTCAGACCCGGAAGCAAGAACATTAAGGCCGATGCCTTATCCCGAAGTTTCCAGGCGTATCAGCCTCCTGACGTCCCTCCTGAGCCCATCCTGCCAGCTGACATCATCGTAGCCGCTACCTCATCTGATCTCGCTTCTGAAATTGTGGCAGGACAACATCTTGCTCCCACTGGTACTCCCAATGACAAGTTATTTGTGCCAGCTCATTTGCGGTTGCGACTGCTGGGTGAGTGCCATAGCTCTGTTTTATGTGGACATCCTGGTATCAATGCCACCAAGGAGTTGGTCTCTAGGCAGTATTGGTGGTCGTCAATCTCCAGAGATGTTCAGGCTTTTGTAACTGCGTGCAATACTTGTGTCAGGTCCAAGAATCCCAAGACTCGGCCTATGGGTGAGTTGCGTCCATTACCCATACCTGATAGACCTTGGTCACATCTGTCCATGGACTTCATCACGGATTTGCCATGCTCTGAGGGTAAAACCGTGATTCTTGTAGTGGTGGACAGATTCAGCAAGATGTGTCACTTTATTCCTTTGTGTAAATTACCCTCTGCAAAGGTTTTGGCTTCCGTATTTATGGACCACATAGTTAAACTACACGGTGTTCCTGAGAATATTGTTTCTGACAGGGGGGTGCAGTTTGTGTCTACATTCTGGAGGGCCTTCTGTAAGAAGATCGATATTTCCTTATCCTTTTCGTCAGCCTTTCATCCAGAGACCAATGGTCAGACTGAACGTCTTAATCAGTCCGTTGAGCAATATCTCAGATGTTATGTTGCTGATAACCAGCATGTGTGGGCCAGATTCCTGTCTCTGGCCGAGTTCGCGATTAATAACCGTGTGAATTCGTCTTCTGGGGTATCGCCGTTTTTCTGCAACATGGGGTTTCATCCGCGCTTTGGCTCTTTTTCTCCAGCTGTTTCGGCGGTCCCAGAGGCCAATGCTCTCTCTCAGGAACTGTGCACAGTTTGGGCACAGGTTCAGTCGAACCTGGAAAGAGCCCAAAGGATTCAAAAAACGAAGGCCGATAAGAAACGTTCTAAGGGTGTGAATTTCAAGGTGGGGGACATGGTATGGTTGTCAACTAAAAATCTACGTATGAAAGTACCATCCTATAAGTTTGCTCCTCGCTTCATTGGTCCATACAGGATCACCAAGGTGATCAATCCGGTGTCGTTTGAATTGTGTTTACCTGACTCCCTTCGTGTTCACAATGTTTTTCATATGTCTTTGCTTAAGCGTTATGTTGCTCCCGCTGGTCCAGAGGAACTGCCCCCGCCTCCGGTCGAGGTGGAGGGACAAGTGGAGCACGAGATTCATAGAATCATTGACGTTAGGAAGGTCCGGAATTCCTTCCAGTACCTTGTACACTGGAGGGGATTTGGGCCTGAGGACAGATCTTGGGTACCGCTGAGCAGGATGCATGCAGACGCACTTGTTAAGAGTTTTCATCGACAGCATCCTGAAAAGCCGGTTCCTCCAGCTAAGGGTCCGGTGGCCCCTCGTGAAGGGGGGGTACTGTAACGGGAGTCGGCGGCGCGCTTCCCCTCTGCCGTGCCGCCGGTCTCCCAGGAGTGCGCCGGAGCGGGGACGCAGGATGCGTCCTCGTCTCCATGACGACACTCACAGGAGAGGGTCCGGCTTGCGCACTGATACAGCGTGTCCGGCGTTCCTCCCCGCCCCCCTAGTAAACGAGCAGGCGGGGACATCTGAGCGCTGGTCTGGGCAACCAGCGCTCAGAACATTTATTTATACCTGGTTTTGGGTCATGTGGCGCTGGCCACGCCACATGACCAAATTTGGTGCATATTTGAGCGCTGGTCACGTTTGGCCAGCGCTCGGTATGCAAATGAGGTCATGTGACGCTGGCCCCGTCACATGACCCAGTGGAGGGCTATTTAAAGCCACTAGTTGTCCTCCCTAATCGCCTGTGATTAGTGTTACTACTTTGATCAGTGCTTGTGCGACTTAGTGTTTGATTGCTGTTTGACCCTGACCTTGGACTTGGACTTCGACCTCTCTTTGCTTCACCCCCGGTATTGACGTTATCTCCTGTGCATGACCCGGCTTGCTGACTATTCTGATATTGTGTTTGTTTCGTCTGTGTTTGTCTCTCCAATTGTTCCCTGTTCCTCCCTGTGCACTTATACAGAGCAGGGACCGTCACCGTGGTTGTCCGCGGCCGCCTAGGGCCGACTGAGGCAAGCAGGCAGGGAGAGAACGGGGGGTTTTTCAGTACAGGGCGCACCTTCCCTTGTCTCCCCCGTGACAGCCTTCAACCTTTTTAAAATATGAATGGTCATAAAAAATTAAATGATTGTATGTGTATCTCTAATACAAAAACAACCTCATTTAACAGCTGGCTGTGTGGTCAAGATGCAGTGTAACAGATCACTGAAAACTTCCCATAATGTTATCCGGTGACGTACTTCTGGGACAGCGTATGTGGCTAGTGTAAATAGTGAAGCTGTAGTGTTCTAGTTTAGTGGGCACTGCCTTTTACCTCGGATTGGACCTCCCTTTTGCCCAGAGCATGTCAATGTTGCTGGGGCCTTATGAAGACTGCCAGGCCTGCCATGGTAATCTTCTCTCTTGCAGTCTATGGTATAAGAAATCAAATCATATGTTCAAGTCCCCCAAGGATACTAAAAATGATTTTTAAAGTAAAATAGTATTTTTAAAATGTAAAAAGTGGAAGTATTAAAAAGTAAAATGACCCCCTTTCCCATTTTTACATATAAAAGAGAATAATAAATAATAAACATAATTGGTATTGCTGCATCCAAAAATGTCTAAACCAGGGGAGTTGCTAGGGTCTCAAAAGATCTGGGGCCCAAGCCCCAATGAATGTGGTCTAATTCTCTAAGTCGACCTTCCCCCCCACCTCACACCGCATTTAACTGTATTTGCTATACAGCAGCACATACCACTCACATCCAGTGCTTCCTAGGTGATGTTTCCTCTGATGTATATCTTCTCTGTCATCAACTTCTCCATTCGGTCTGGACAACTTCTGTCTGCCTTGTCTCTGCAGAGTTTGACACACAGGTTAGCTTTCTCCCTTTTCTATCATCATCCCCCAACATAGAGTCCCAACAGTGTTATCCTGATGCTCGCTATGCTCCCCAATACCCCCAAATATTAGCCTAAAAAAAAAAAGAGTGCCATACAGATAGTCCCCCCATAGTAATAATGCTCCTCAAAGTCCTGACAGTAATAATTCCCTTCTAGAATGCTCTCATTAGTACCCATTAGACCCCTACAGTGCCCCCAACAGTGATAATACTCCCCAAGAGTGCCTCCATTAGTTGAAGAGCCCTCCAGTATTAATAATGCCCTCTCAGAGCCCCCAGTAGAAATAAGGTCCCCTGGGCAATGTGAGCGGACGCAGGTTGAAGAGCTCCTGAGCGCCATCCTAATTCATCCTGCATTATCCTGAGGCGAGAGCAGCTATTGTTGGGATTTGGCAACTAGCCATCTCACCCTCTATCTCCCTACCTCAGAAGTGAGATGACCCGGGCCGGGAAGAAGGAGGCCAAAGATTATGTGGGGCCTACAGCGACCTAACCGCTGGGAGCTGCAGCGGCGTCTAAGTCATCAGACGTTGCGGCGCGGCTGGAGAAATTTGCCAGGGCTCCTCCAGCCAACAGCGAGACTCCTCAGAAGGCCATACCTGAAACTGCTGAGGCAACAGCTGATGGAGATTGCCCGCGGGGATCCGGAGATGCGGACAGCAGCACGATCCAAGATGGCGCCGACTGCATGGCCGAGGCGGGAATCGTGGAGGGAGACTCGCTGCTGGAGATAAGTACCCCTGCCCTGACACCTTCTGTCCAGCAGACCTATGTAATGCCCCCCGTCACAGAACCCACCTGCAAGGACATATTCCTGGTGGTACAGCATTGCAGTTCTGCATTGGCCTCCCTTAACACCTCAATGGGGTCGCTGCAGGAAAATGTGTCCCTCATCAGGCATGATATAAAAAAGATCAATGAGAGGGTTGCAGGAGTGGAGGAAAGAGTAAGTCTCCTAGAGGATCAGATACCTCCTGTGAAATGTGACCTGGCAAAGGTGATCCACAATATCACAGTCCTTATCAGTAAAACAGATGATCTGGAGAATCGCTCAAGGCGAAATAATCTTCGTATTATAGGGGTGCCAGAGAAGGCGGAAGGGCCCAACGCGGTTTCCTTTTTTGAAGATTGGTTCAGAGAAAAGTTTGGTTCTAATACCTTGTCAGCACTATTTGCAATTAAAAGGGTGTTCCATCCCGACCTTTGCCTCCGGGATCTCCCCCTAGATCCATCCTATTGCGTGTGCTGCATTTTCAAGATAGAGACGCCATCTTACATGTTGCTCGAGACCACACTAGCTTAACCATCAATGGCAACAAAATCTCCATCTATCCGGACTTTTCGGCAGAGGTCCAAAAACGCTGCGCGAAATTCCTGGATATCAAGCGGAGACTTCGATTGAAGAACGTGAAATACTCCATGATGTATCTGTCAAGGCTTAGAATAGTGGTGGGCGGTCGAGTCCACATTTTTGAAGCTCCTGAAGAGGCCGTACAGTGGGTGGATCAAAATGAAGGATTGCTCAGAGAAGAAGCTGAAAACAACCTATTGGCCTATTGTTGTGCTCACGAGGCTCCGCCTCGATGATATACTTGCCGCCCGAGGACAAGACCCGATGAGTACTATGTTTATTTGTTGTTGGTCCCTTTTATTCCCTGGTACCTAGGAGATACTGTCTGGGCCCCTTTATTTCTTTGCTGGGACATTATGTCACTCCTTATTCGTCCCACACAGAGGGGGGGGGAGATATTCAGTAATCTTGTCCCGCATTATCCTGTTGAGTTCATTACTCGCCACATGTTATGTGTTTATATGATGTCGCTTGGGATGCTCTCCCATGATACGTAGCATTCTACAACTCAGTTACTACCTCGCGTCAAGGAGGTTTACCTGCTTGATAGGGCACGATGTGGCCCGTCCACATTTGCTGGTTTCAGGAAACTTGTGTGCCTTATGTTTATGTTTATTGTTTGTATGTTAGCGATTTTTGGGTTGCTGGGGGGGGGGAGGGTTCCGTAGAGAGACACACTACCAGAATATCATTGGGGGGCATGGAAATTGCTGCCTAAACTAGGGCTTCCACACTGTCTTTACTTGTTGGGTATGGTTTGCCATGGCGGGTGACACACATTTGGTAGTATGGAATGTGAGGGGCCTTGGAGATCCCACCAAGAGGCAAGCTGTTTTTGCAGCACTTAAGAAATATCAAATTGGGGTGCAGTGTTTGTTAGAAACTCACCTCACTAAGACTACTCAGAAGGTGTTATGTAGACCTTGTGTATCTCACTCCTACCATTCCACTTTTACCTCCCATGCCAGGGGGGTGAGCATATTGGTACACAGGGCTATACCATTTGAGTGTCACACTGCGGTGATTGACCCTGATGGTAGATTTGTTTGTCTGAAATGTACAATTCACAAAGTGCAGTTGTATTTAATAGCAGTATATATTCCGCCACCGTATTCATGCGAGGTGATTAAAAAGATAATAGCAATAACGTGTCATGGTCCCCCACTCCCCATATATCTGGTCGGAGACTTTAATAAATACTTGGATCTGCTTTTGGACAAGTTTCACAGTGGCTCCACGATGCATGATATTAGAGAAACATCGTTGGCGAAGTTACTGCGAGAACTAGACATACACGATATCTGGCGCCTGCGCTATCCTGCTGTAAGACAGTACTCTTGTTTCTCGCCAGCGCACAACTCTTTATCCCGAATTGATCTGCCGTTGGGTTCCCTTGAGGAATCCTCATATATAGCTAGAATTGAATACCTACCTCGTAGTCTGTCAGACCACTCGCCCATACATATTGAATTATGTCTGAGAGATTGAGGCGGCAGGGCGGGACCGGTCCTCTGGAGGTTGAACCCCTTTTGGATTCAGCTTCTAGATGAGGGCGATCCCCTGGATCCCCATTTATCCGATTTTTTCGGTACCAATGTTGGCACTGCGGATATGGGAATAGTTTGGGACGCCATGAAAGCATATACTAGAGGGTTGTACATCCAGAGAATCAAGAGGCGGAAAACGCAAACCAGGCATATTTCTGACTCTCTCCTTCGGGATGTGCAGACTCTAGAAGCTGATTACATTGCTAATCCAACTGATCCCTTGAGATCTGCGTGGATGGCAGCACAGGAAAAACTTACCGAGTATTTGACACAGATTGCAGAAAATAAGAGCTTCTTTTTGAAGCAGAAATACTTTGAGGCGGGGGAGAGTGCGGGTAGTCTATTGGCTAGGATAGCTAGGTCACAGGAGGGCCCATCCAGGGTTATGGGCATTAGGCTGGCGGATGACTCCAATACTACAAAGGACTCTGAGATTCTGAACGTGTTTGCTACTTACTATAAAACACTATATACCTTCACTTTATACGGGGGATATTAATGGGTACTTGTCCAAGATCCCTCTTCCTAAATTGTCCCCGGAATGGGTTAGCTATTTGGATGAACCACTGGAACTGGAGGAATTGAAAGCCGCTTTGGGCTCATTCCCAAATGAAAAGGCACCAGGATCGGACGGCCTGCCGATCGAGTTCTATAATCGCTATCAAGATCTATTGCTGCCACGCTTACTAGATACTTTTAAGGAGGCTTTTAACAAAGGTATTTTACCAGCCCCTATGAGGGAGGCGGTGGTGGTGGTCATCCCAAAGCCTAATAAGGACCCTGCTGTGGCTGAATCCTATAGACTTATATCATTGTTACTTAAAATCTTAGCGAAGGCCCTGGCCAATCGCTTAATTAAAGTTATCTCTACTATTATACATGAAGACCAGTCTGGTTTCATGCCTGATAAGAGTACTGCAATTAATCTCCATACACTTTTCCTGAATTTACAAAGACCCATGGATACGGGCGGCACTAGGGCAATAGTCTCTCTTGATGCTGCAAAAGCCTTGGATAGTGTGGAATGGGGCTATCTATGGGAGGTTATGAAATGTATGGGTTTTGGTGAAGTATATCTGCAGTGGGTGAAATTGTTGTACAACTCTCCCACTGTGAGAATCCGGGCCAATGGGGTAGTTTCCACGCAATTTCCACTTCATAGGGAGACGCGCCAGGGTTGCCCACTCTCGCCGCTACTCTTCGCAATAGCTATTGAGCCACTAGCTTGTCTTCTTAGACACTCAACACGGTGGAGGGGGTTCCCGCTAGGTCGGTGGGAGTAACGGGTCTCCCTCTACGCTGATGATATGCTCCTCTACGTGGGGGATGTCCAGTCCTCCATCCATCCCTTGATGGAACATATTTCAGAATTTGGAAGGTTCTCGGGGCTGAAAATTAACTGGGATAAATCAGTTGTGCTTCTGCTTGACCCTCTCCCGCCTCAAATGGATTGGTCCCATATACCGCTTAAAATTACACAGAGCTTCAAATATTTGGGCATTGTTGTCACTTCTAACATCAGAGAGTATATCAAATTAAATGTAGACCCCTTAATACAGCGATTCATTGACAAAACTAATATATGGTGTAAGCTCACTATGTCAGCCATAGGCAGGTGCAACCTTATTAAAATGATAATGATGCCCCAGTTACTTTATATATTGCACAATTCCCCTATCTGGCTCCCACAGAGAATCTTTTATAAAGTGCAAGGAATATTTCGCTCGCTTGTTTGGAAAAAACAGCAGCCCAGGATACGTTTAGAAACCCTCCAGGAGGGAAAAGAGGAGGGTGACCTGGCTCTCCCGAACCCCTGGCTGTATTTCTTAGCTGCGCATCTTAAAGGTGGGGAGAACATAAGGGACTGGGATCTACAGCTCGACTGATACAAGCTTCGAAACAGAAAATACCTATAGCAGTAGCGGAGTTGGGTACATCACAGTCTTCTCAGTGGCACCACCCTACCCTATTCCTGATCAATAAGGTTTGGTCTAAATTTAAAGAGATGAATGACGTACAGGGTCTATACGAGTACACACCCTTGTGGCATAACCCACAGCTGCCTGAGATCTTCAGGCTAGAGGGCTTCTCGCCTTGGGAAGAGAGAGCTATATTTTTTATTTCGCAGATTCTGTCGGAGGGGGTGATGAAATCCTTTGCACAGCTACAGTCTGATTATACTTTACCACATACTGCATTTTACCAATTTTTACAACTTCGTCATGCAATCCAGACTCAATACAGGGAACAGGTGCATATAGCGAAGTCCCCTGATATGATTAAGCAATTGCTTAAGGGAGGCTCGGCTAAGGACCTTATATCCATGCTGTATAAACACTTAATGGCTAGGTCCCAGTCTACTGACCTCTCCTTACTTAAAACCAAATGGGAGGGTGATGTTGGTGAGATATGGAAGGAGCAGTGGAATGATATTTTGGCGGTAACACCTTCCCTCACACTTAATAAGGCGCAAAGAATCTCGCAACTGTATCTTATACACAGAGTTTATAGAACACCGGTGTTCTTACATAGGGTGGGCTTCAGAACGCATTCAGCTTGTTCAAGATGCGACAGGCCAGAAGCTACTCTGGTACATATGTTTTGGGCCTGTTCTGAACTGAACTCCTTTTGGGAAGAAGTTCTCGGTTTAATAGCGCAGTGTGCACAAATTAGCAAATTACCAAACTGTGCTAAGGTATGTGTACTGGGATTACTCGATGGGACCACAATTCATAGACACTATGTATTAATAGAATGTTGTTCCAGGCCAGAGTATTAATAGCTAAGCACTGGCTTGACTGAAGTCCACCGAATAAAAGGGAATATATCAATAGAATTAATACAATACTTAGGCATGAAAACGGGATATATATGAAAAGGAAATGCCCGGCTAAGTTCCTAAAGATCTGGCAAGGCTGCTTCGATACCCCGGGACTAGCATCTTTGGCACTGGAAAGGGATCGGACAAGAACTCAATTATCTATGCTCTGTAGGTTGAGATAAGAGTAAATAATCTAGAGTAGATGCCAGCTACTGGTGATTGCTGAGTTATTGTCTTCACTGGGATCGGGATGGAAGCCACTATTATGCATAGGCTACCTACAGGATCAATGCATGGGATAGGGGTGTCTCTCTGCGGATGGGGGGGGTGGGGGGAAGGGGATGTTGGGAGGGAGGGGGATTAAAAATATATAAAGGTAGAAAAAGAACAGTTTGGACATTTTGCGTGAATGTATATTTTTATTGTCATATATGTTGTACAAAATGAACATTAGTTTTTGCTTTGTTTTGCCGTCTTCGTAAGGTAAATAAAAATTTACCTGATTGATAGAAATAAGGTCCCCTATTGTTCCGCCAGTGGTAATAAGGTTTTCTACAGACCCTCCAGTAGTAATAAGTCCCCCATTGTGCACTTAGTACATATAAGCTGGATCTATAAGTCCCTCCTATAGAGCCCCCAGCAATAATAACTACACCTAATGTCCCCTGTATTTAAAATGCACCTACAGTGCCCCAGTATGTATATTGCCTCCTACTATTTTAATGCTCGCCCTAAAGCATCCCCATTATTTATATTGCTCCCTACTGTTATAATGCTCGCCCTGAAGTGCCCCAGTATTTATAATGCCAACTGCAGTGCCTCTTGTAGTTATATTCCTCCCTTTAGTGTCCTCAGAAATTATACAGTCCCATGTGAGACACTATTTCCCAAGTAAATAACTTCCCTGTCTATCTACAGCCCCGTCCAAAATATAGTCCCATAAATAACATGACTTCTTTCCCTTCAGCCCCTCCAATATACAGTCCAATATACAATCCCATGTAAATAACTCACCCCCTCCCCACCCACCTTCAACATATTGTCCCATCTAAATAATATCATCCCCTCCCCAGGGGGGCGGCAATACAGTTGTTATCTATCTGGCAGGCAGTACACTCAGGACCTGGGACAAAACATCCCCAAATGTTTCAACCTAGCAACAGCCCTGCCAGGAGTGTAGCTAAAGAGTTCAGAAGTTCAAAAGAGTTCAGCTTGCCCCCCCCCCCCCCAGCACTGGTGCACCTAGCTTTTCTGTCGGCCAAGTCAAAAATTGAAACCCCCCGCCCCATGCCAAATTCTCACCCTAACCTTTTCCCTCCTATCATTACGTATATCACTACAGAACATACAGGGTAAGGCTACATTCACACGACAGTTGTTTTTGCAGCCTCCGATCTGCATATTTTGCAGACCCATTCCCTTAAATGAGCACTGTGTGCTGTCCACATCTGTATGTCCATTCCTATTTTTGTCCGTTTTGCAGACAAGGATAGGCATTGTTACAGTGGATCTGCAAAAAAAAAAAAACAGATGCCATACGGAACATCATCCTTTTTTTGCGGATCCGCAATTTGCAGACCGCAAAACACACGGTTCGTGTGAATGTAGCCTAATACAGCGCCCCATACCTCGTAATCCAGTATAATACAGCGTCTCATACCTCGTACATTCAGTGACCTATCCTCTGATGTAGATCTTCTCTTTTCTCATCTTCTCCTTTCAGACCAGACGCCATTTTTCAGCCATTTCTCATCTCTGCATTTTGACAGAAAAATTTTTTAGTTTACTACTTTTCCATCATCCTCCTGTCTTCTGGACAAATCATCCTAGCACCCCCAGTACTGTGCCACTAGTACCACACAGATAGTGCCCTTCAATAATTATTGGCACACAGTGTCGTAAAAAATAACTGCGCCCAGCAAATAGTGTCCCTGACAGTAATAGTGTGAACATAACGCCCCCCATGCCCCCACAGTAATAGTGCCCCCCAAAGTCCCAACTAATAATTCTCTGCCAGAGTGCACTTGTTAGTAATAGTGCCCCCAACAGTACTAATGTCCCCACTGTGCCCCAGAAGTAATAATGCTTCCAATGTGCCAGTAAGAAGTGCCCCAATAATGTGCCAGTAAGAAGTGCTCCCCACCCATAGATGCCCCCAAATTATGTGCCAGTAAGAAACGCCCCAATAATGCACCAGAAGTTCCCCCCATTGATTCCACCCAAAATCATGTGCCAGTAAGAAATGCCCCAGTGCCCCCATGTGCCAGACAAATGCCCCCAGTGCCAGTAAAAATGCCCCCAGTGCCAGTAAAATGCCCCCAGTGCCAGTAAAAATGACCCCATGTGCCAGTAAATATGCCCCCAGTGCCCCCATGTGCCAGTAAAAATGCCCCCAGTGCCAGTAAAAAATGCCCCAAGTGCCAGTAAATATGCCCCCAGTGCCCCCCAGTGCCATTAAAAATGCCCCCAGTGCCCCCATGTGCCAGTAAAAATGCCCTCAGTGCCCCCAGTGCCAGTAAAATGCCCTCAGTGCCCCCATGTGCCAGTAAAAATGCCCCCAGTGCCAGTAAAAAATGCCCCCAGTGCCAGTAAATATGCCCCCAGTGCCCCCATGTGCCAGTAAAAATGTCCCCATGTGCCAGTAAAAATTCCCCCAGTGCCAGTAAAAATGCCCCCAGTGCCCCCATGTGCCAGTAAAAATACCCCCAGTGCCTCCATGTGCCAGTAAAAATGCCCTCAGTGCCCCCAGTGCCAGTAAAATGCCCTCAGTGCCCCCATGTGCCAGTAAAAATGCCCCCAGTTCCAGTAAAAATGCCCCCATGTGCCAGTAAAAATGCCTCCAGTGCCAGTAAAATGCCCCCAGTGCCCCCAGTGCCAGTAAAATGCCCCATGTGCCAGTAAAAATGCCCCCAGTGCCCCCTGTGCCCCTAAATATGCCCCCAGTGCCCCCAATAGAGCTCCGGTCCGTGACTGCTACAATTAAAAAGATAATAAACACTAATACTTACCTCCATGGAGCTGGCAGCGATGCGATGCAGGCCTCTTCCGGCCTGTGTCCCACGCTGTACGGCTCAGGCGGCGCGATGAGGTCATCGCGCTGCCTGAGCCGGCCTCTGATAGGCTGCAGGCCTAGTGCCTGCAGCCTATCAGAGGAACGGGCAGGGGAGACGCCTCTCCCTCCCCTGCCCCGCAGTACAGGCATCTGTATCGCCGTCCTGAGGACGGCAATACAGATGACTATGGAGATGAGCGCTTCCACAATGGAAGCGCTCATCTCCCTCTGCCCCGCCGCCCCCAACTGTGCGCAGGGCCACGCCCCACCTGGCTAATTGGCGGTGCGGCCCTACAAGTGGCAAGGGGGGCCCTCGGGGGGCAAGGGGGGCCCTATAGCTATGCCACTGACCCCTGCCATCCAGTACAGAACTTTGCCCTAGCTTGAGGCAGACCTAGGTGTAGCTGCTGGGCTCATTACTGAGGGTATAAAGACAACCTTAATAGCCTCATTCAGGGTAATTGCCTGGAAGCTACAAGTTGTCTGCTGTATAAGCCTGAGTTACAAAGTTACCGAGAACATAGGTGAGTGAATGTTAAACTTGAGTGTCACTATGTTGTGTTGGATAGAAAATAAAGTATTATTAGTACTTTTAAACTGCTGAATCCAGTGATATATGTCTTTGCTGGGAGCAGTGAGTTAGCACAGCACTTGTTGGCTGGTCTTCTTCCAGGTGCCACATCGCACATGTCCACAACATCAGGATGTAGAGCGCAGGTGCGTTCTACATGACCTAATGCTGTGCGAAGTCAGGTCACAGTGCAGCGTTAGGTCAATAGAAAACCAGGGAGTGGTGAGTGTTAGCACAGTCCAGAGCAGTTTATTTATTTATTTATTTATTTATTTGTCTGATGAAGCTTGGGGGTCTGATCTGAGTTCTGAGGAGGAATGGGTGGTCTGACCTGAGGTCTAAGGAGGAAAGGGGGTGTCTGATGGTATGGTCTGAGGAAGAATTGGAGTCTGGTGGTGGTCTGATGCAGAGATATGAAGATGAATGGCAGCATGATAGGGGTCTGATCTGAGGAAGAATGGGGGTCTGATACAGAGGTCTGATGGAGCTTGGGGGTCTGGTCTGAGGAGAAATGAGTGTCAGATGGAAGTCTGGTCTGAGAGGAGTGGGGGGTATGATAGGGGTTTGGTCTGAGGAGGAATTGGCATCTGATACAGAGGTTTGATGAAGCTTGGGGGTCTGATCTGAATTCTGATGGAGATTTGGGGTCTGATGGAGGTCTGATCTAAGGTCTGAGGAGCAATGGGGATCTGATTTGAGGTTTGATGGAACTTTGGGTCTGATCGGATGTCTGAAGAGGAATAGATGTATGATACAGAGGTCTGATGGAGCTTGGGGGTCTTATGGGTGCAGGCCTAAACTAGGAACTTAAACTGGCCTTGGAAAAAATAAAATAAAATGGCCCTATTTTATAGTGTGGCTCAAATGGACAGAAGGCAGGGTCAACACAAGCAGATGGGTTATCATAATATCATAATGTGGCATATTATACCAACCCAGCAGGCCTTAATACCATAGTGCATCACAAAATAGTGCTCCAGCAACACAAACTACCTCCCCACAAACTGCCCCTCTGTGGTGAGGGCCAGCTGCCACATTCTCTCCTCCTCCTCCAGTTGTCTTAGGATGGCAATGCAGGAGTCAGGAGGAGAGTGTCATATCATTAATTACCGTAGCTGGCAGCTATGAGGAGGGCCAGGTGGCACCTGGACATCGGCCCACCAGGAAGTTTCCATGTAGGGTCTATGACCAGTCCATCCCTGGATAGGGGTCTGATGTAAGGACTGGACACCAAAAACAAAATTGTAGACCTATATCAGGCTGGGAAGACTGAATCTGCAATTGGCAAGCAGCTTGGTGTGAAAAAATCAACTGGGGGAGCAATAATTAGAAAATGGAAGACATAAAAGACCACTGATAATCTCCCTGATCAGAGACTCCACACAAGATCTCACCCCAGGGGGTCAAAATGATCACAAGAACTGTGAGCAAAAATCCCAGAACCACATGTGGGGACCTAGGGAATGAGATTTTGAGTGCAAACCTCCTTCCATCAGCAAGGGCATTGAAGATGAAACGTGGCTGGGTCTTTCAGCATGACAATGATCCCAAGCACACTGCCAGGGCAATGAAGGAGTGGCTTCGTAAGAAGCATTTCAAGGTCCTGGAGTGGCCTAGCCAGTTTCTAGATCTCAACCCCATAGAAAACCTTTGGAGGGAGTTGAAAGTCCGTGTTGCCCAGCGACAGCTCCAAAACATCACTGCTCTAGAGAAGATCTGCATGGAGGAATGGGCCAACATACCAGCAACAGTGTTTGCCAACCTTGTGAAGACTTACAGAAAACGTTTGACCTCTGTCATTGCCAACAAAGGACATATAACAAAGTACTGAGATGAACTTTTGTTATTGACCAAATACTTATTTTCCACCATAATTTGCAAATAAATTCTTTAAAAATCAGACAATGTGATTTTCTGGATTTGTTTTCTCATTTTGTCTCTCATAGTTGAGGCCTACCTATGATGTCAATTACAGGCCTCTCTCATCTTTTTAAGTGGGAGAACTTGCACAATTGGTGGCTGACTAAATACTTTTTTTCCCCACTGTATGTTCTATATCCTACATGCATCTTATGGTCCAGGGTGTTTACAGGTGGTAAAAAAAGTAGATTTTTTATGGAATTTTTCTTTAAACCCTATTAGCACTGCTTAGAAAAATCTGGCACACCATTGTAAGCATGCTACCATTTATTTTATTAATCCTTTAGAAGCGTTTTTGTGTAAAATTTCTGGGGAACCTCTCAGCAGCAGCAGCAGCAGCAAAAGGCTAACATTTTCTGAAAATCAGTGGTGGCCTTTAGTGTGATCTTAAATGCATGTATGAAATATAAGAACATAAGGAGATTTGGCTGGATTTATACTAAAACATTCACAAATAATATTTAGAAAATACTATGCTGACAGTTTTTCAGATGACAATAAATTCTTATCTGACCCAGTGGCCTTTGCCTTTCTTAGGCACCAGAGCTCTGGTGAAACCCACTATAGCAGTACTATTTGCTGAGTGGGAAACATTGACTTTGAGCATCCATGTTGATCTAGTATAGTAGAGCCATGTCTCTGGTGCAAGTATTTTAATGTTCAGTTCATTTTTTGTTTTTAAGCGAATAAGGTTTCAATCACATTTTTTCTCAGTCAAAATAATATTGTTAGCTTTTTTAAGCTCCCTACACTAAAAACAAGAACGGCTGATGTATCAGTGTCAAAGTCAGTATAAAATGTCAAAAGTAAGAATCTAAGTATGGACTCTTCACAGATAAAAGTGAGAAAATATTTTTCAGAAATCTTTTCCTACATCTGTCCTTGGTATGCTTCAATTTAATTTACTTCTCTAAGTTGCTCCTTCTATCAAAGCAGAATTAATAGTCACCAGAGTTCAGTTGCTGTATGCTCTTGCCAGTTATCACGGTGGTAACAGGATTTATTCTCTTTTGTCTTTTTCAGGGTCTCTGAATTCTTCCTCCTTCCCTGTAAAACAGTCTTTCTGGACAGGCTTATTAAAATAACAAGATAAATTGCCTACAAGATTCATGGTTCTACCAAGGAGCCCAATTTCTACACACACGTAATTCATTTAGTGAATGCTTTAGGAGATGGAATGTCTTAGGATCATTGTATCTCTTTGGTTACTAGTAAGTATGCATTTCTCCAGAGCAGTTATGTTCATGTCTGATGTTGTACCATTTGCTCCTTGTTAAACCCTTCTCATCAAGTATGTACAATTGGCAATTTAACATAATACTACTTATATTCCATTCGATCTAAGCCTGTAGGTTATACATATGTCTAGCAGAATTTTTCACACATTAAACTGTAAACAGTAATCCAGTATATTAGGTATTCTACATATAGTGTTAAATCAAGGGAAAAACATTGCTAGAAGCATTAGCTCGGTCAATCTATACAACAATCAGTGTACTAAAGATAGGGGTCACAGTGGTTGCAATTGCGATTGGAACCCTATTGGCACACTGCCAATTATGTATTGTTGTCCTTAAAACGGCGATGCAGTTAGATGCTGTGGTGGGCCACAGGAGCAATGTCGTCCTGCCGTTCCCTCTGATAGGCTTCAGGCCTAGTGCCTGTAGCCTATCAGAAGCTGGCACATGTAACGTGATGACATAATCATCATTGTGCCACCTGAGCTGGGCTGTATACAGCTTAGGAAACAGACTGCAAGAGGTCTGCACCACATCACTGAAAGCTGTGTGGAAGTAAATATATTTGTTTATTATTTTTTATTTGGCACCATGCTGTCCAGAACTATGGGGAGAGGTAGAGAGGAGAACCATGGGGATGCTACTTTTACTGGCAGTGCGAAATAGGGACATTTTGTACTGGTACACATAAGGGGGCATGTTTGTGTACTGGCACACATTATGGGGAGCACTATGGGGACACTGACTCTACTGGCACACAGAAGGGGGAATTTTTGTACTAGCACACATTTTAAGGGGACATTCTTTGCAGTGGTGCCCATTATACGGGAGATTTTTTGTAATGGCACACATTAGGGGGCATGTTCCTACTGGCACACATTATAAGGAGAATGAATACTACTGGAGGACTATGAGGAACATGATTACTAGTATGGACACAATGGGGACATTAACACTAACAGCATTTTGGCAGAGAATTATTACTATTGATGGGACTTTGGGGATCACTTAGCAAAATTTTTTTATTTGGGGAGGCATTATGTTTACTACACGATTAGTGTCAGAGACACTATTTGTTGGGCACTGTCATTTTTAGGCACTGTGTGCCAATAATTATTGAAGGGGCACTATCTGTGTGGTACTAGCATTTTCAGGAGTGACTGTCACAGTATTGGGGGTGGCAGGATGGGAGTTCAGAAGGTGGGAGGATGATGGACAAGTAGAAAACTAAGATGTCTGTTTGTCAAACTCTGCAGAGACAAAAGATGGCTGAAAGAACTCACCATAGCGGTCTGGTCTGATTGGAGAAGGTAAGGAAAGAGAACATCTATATCAGAGTTACTTGGTGCTATATTACCCTGTATGTTTTGTAGCACTCTATGTAATGTTTTTCAAGTATGTGTCTTTAACAGTAAGGTTGGAGGGAAGGAGTTAGGTTAAGAATTTTAATTTTAATTATCGCCTAAGGCAGCAGAAAGGCTAGGTGCACTCCTGCCCCTTGTCACAAAGCACTAAGGGTACTAAGTTGCCCAACATAAAATAGTACCTTTATTGTGTCTGTCCCACGTCCAGAAGATGAAAATAATACATTTTATAAAGATATTTATGGCCTCAAGTGCCCAGACCCCTCTCCGATGTGCCCACATAACTGCTCCCCTTGTAGTCCTCTGACCTGCCCTCCTTTCCCACTTCGTCCTCCTCCTGTGGCTTGGAGATCTCGCACAAGTGCTGGTCACCGCCGGGCGACACACGTGCACTGCTCTCCCCCTATTGGCAGAGGACCCGATTTTAACAGTGCATGCGTTAGCCCTACGGAGCCGAAGCTCGCACAAGATCTCCAATCCACAGGAGGAGGGCCCACACCGCGCCCACTTTTTTACACCTGGCTTGAGCAGGAAAAAGTTGCATATTGCAGTGCAAAAGACCTTTGCTCCACAATCTGCACCAGAAATACGCCTAATTTACGCTTATTTCTGTTTATTCAATGACCCCCCTATGTTTCTCTAAAACAATGAGTAAGTAGCTGCAGTTTAATCTCCCTGCTGTATCTTTCCTATTTACTGCTTTATATTAGATGGATTTAAGGAGGCTGAGGTGGTTTCTAAACATTTACGGATAGCCTGTGGAAAATGATAGATAAACTACAACCTGCATGCACGTGAAGAAGATGTCACCTCTCCTGATATAATCACACGTCTAACTGATTTATGAAAAAAAAAGTTTAACATGCTGCATACATTTTAGCAAGTGATACATATCTGAGTTATTGGGAAAACATACGTACGCTATTTCTAAAAACCAAATTCTTTTGTATTTGTATTGTAAATATTTACAGCCATATCATTGCCTTTCAGATTCATCGCCGTCAGATACAGTATTTTATTCTAACAAATTTCTATCTGGGAACTCGCACACAGGGAATTCTCATACAGACATCTGTCACCAACCATACTGAAAACAAAGCTGCCAGGGTGATTTGTGCCTTAGGTTTTCTTCAGTATTGCTTGTAAAGTTGCAAGATGTTTTGCGTCTCATCAGGAGTAAAAATGTGACCAATAGCATATCATATAATATCTGTCATCTCTAAACATTATTGGTAGTGTCATATCATAATTGGCAGAAACTAGCACGGGATGCTTTGTTTAACCTGGCATAGGTAACTACATGGCACAGCAATATTAGCTAATCGCTTGCAAATGTCACCATGTTTCCTACAATAGCTATTATTATAACACTTATAAATGTGTTTCTATTAGTTGCACAATCTCAATTAAAACTTATGCAATCAAACTGTAACACGGTATGTAGTGCTAATAATCACAGTCCCAGGTGATTTATTCTTATCTAGTGCTTTTTTTAACTTCATTAACTATTATTATTGTCACTTGGTGAAAAAAGATTACCCTTGAGGACATTGTTGTACCTGCCTGCATTGTCTCTCTGGTAATTACACAGTAGCTGACAATTCTATGAACGTTCTAGCGACAAGGAAACTGTTGCAGTACTGTTGCAAAATACTTGTATACTGTTTCCTAGCAGCTATTTTACCATGAAGGCCTGCTGCACACAATCTCCTCTTAACAGTTGTTGTAGAGATGTGTCTGCTGCTAGAACTCTGTGTGGCATTGACCTGGTCTTTAATCTGAGCTGTTGTTAACCTGCGATTTCTGAGGCTGGTGACTCGGATGAACTTATCCTCCACAGCAGAGGTGACTCTTGGTCTTCCTTTCCTGGGGCGGTCCTCATGTGAGCCAGTTTCTTTGTAGCGCTTGATGGTTTTTGCGGGGGGACACTTGGGGACACTTTCAAAGTTTTCCCAATTTTTCAGACTTGTTTTTCATTACTTAGCTGCTTTTTTCTTGCCATAATACAAATTCTAACAGTCTATTCAGTAGGACTATCAGCTGTGTATCCACCTGACTTCTGCCCAACACAACTCATGGTCCCAACCCCATTTATAAGGCAAGAAATCCCACTTATTAAACCTGACATGGCACACCTGTGAAGTGAAAACCATTTCAGGTGACTACCTCTATGGAAAGAATCGCTTCCATAGACTTGTATGGGAGCGATTCTTCCCAATGAAATGAATGGGGCAGTTAGGTGTAATTACACCTACTCACCACAACCCCCGTTACGGTCAGCATCGTAAACAGTGAAGAGGAGCAAACAGCTGATCGGTGGGGGTGCCGGGTGTTGGACCCCCGCCGATCTGATATTGATGACCTATCCTGATGATAGGTCATCAATATATATAACTTGGAGAACCCCTTTAAGTGGTAAAAAAAACAAAAAAAACACATTTATCAAATTTTAAAAAAAATCCATTAAAATACATTTTTTTTCCATTGAAAATACGCTTTTCAATGAAAAAAATTGCCAAATAAAATCTCCCCCATATGTTTGATATTGCCACATCCATAACGACCCAGACTACATAAATATCACTAAATTATACCCTACAGTGAACGGCGTAAAAAAAAATTACAGAATTTATTCGTAGTTGCCACCGAAAAAACGTAATAATAAGAGATCAAAAAGTGTCATTTACTCCAAAATGATACCAATGAAAGATACAAGTCGTCCTGCAAAATTCAAGCCCCCACACAAATCCATAGAAAGAAAAATAAAAAAATTATTGGTCTTGGGAAGCAGCAATGCAAAAACATTTTTTCTTTTAAAAAAAGGGGTTTTATTGCAGAAAAAGTAGTAAAACGTAAAAAAAATATATGTATTTGGTATCACTGTAATTTATTTAATGCAATTTAACTGCAATGTTATTTACTGTATACAAAAAAAAATGAATGCCGTAAAATTTGTAACGTAAAAACGCAGTGTTGCTTTTTCCCATCTCCCTCCCAGAAAGAGTTAATAAAAGTTAATCAGAAAGTTATGTGTACCCCAAAATGGCGCCATTAAAAACTACAACTTTTCCCACAAAAACAAGCCCTCATACAGCTATACGGAAAATTTTAAAAGTTATAGCTCTTGGAAGGCAAAGATGAAAAAAAAGGAAGAAAAGCACTTGGTCAGTAAGGCCCAAAACAGGTTGTTCAAAAACTTCTGGTGTAATGTGCACCAAATTTCTGCTGTATGTATTGTTAAATGTGTCTGGCCACAAAGGTTCCTCATCCAGACCACTCCTGACTACACTGCTCACTTTTGGTACAAGTGGAGAGAGTGTAAAAAAAAAGGAGGAATTAAGAAGCGCAAAAACGAAACCTGCACTAAAATTTGCAATGTTTCTACAACAGAAAACTAACATAAAAGCATTAATACATTTCTGCAATGTCTACTTGCATCTCCATGGCAACAGGTTCATCACTTACTTGATATTTCACAAAGTTAAAAAGCCATCATTTGTCACTGCGCCACCAAAGACACATAGCTATGCATAGTTACTGCATTTTCCATTCATCCATTATCTTCCTTTTTTAGTTACATAGTTGAAAAAAGACAGAGGTTCATTAAGTCCAACCTATAATGCTACCTTGTTGATTCAGAGGAAGCAAAAAAAGATGGATGCGATTTGTCCCATATTAGGGTGAAAAAAATCTTCCCTGACTCCATATATGGAGAATAAATCCCTGGAACAATGGCCCATCTCAAGAAATCTAGTACCCATAACTTATTATACTATATTTTTCAAGAAAGACTTCCAGACCTCTCTTGAAACTGATTAATGAAGAAGTCACAACATCCTATGGCAAAGAGATCCATCATCGCAATGTTCCATTTTGGTGCCCCTAGGCAGAGCAGACAGACATTGCCATACCCCCACCCTCCAAATCAATTTAAAGTGACCTTACTTTCTAAAGAAGAGTTTGAAACACATTTTAAAAGAGGCAGTTATAGGTATACTGAATGTAAATCCAGTGACTTACAAATAACATCTCCACAGATATCTGAGATGTTCACTTTCCTCTTCGTTTCAATTTGGTCCAGACACTCATGCGCAGACATCTTCGGCCAGGGGTGTGCAGCCCTCTGCCACCTAAAAAGACACCAGTATAAATAACTGGCAGAGGGTAGATGGCGGTCTGTTGTAGATTTTGCTTTGGGGTCTAGAAGGTTGGATTACATCTTTGACTTGACTCATTGTTTCTGCAGTGCATCCCCACCCTCTTTAGAAAATAACACCCTATCCCCCCTTTAACACTGTCGCCCTGTAGCCTTCATCAATACTGTACCCACTGCTGCCCCCTGTGCCAACATAAGTTTTCTTTTAAACTGCTTAAGGCTGTTTCAAACTTGGGGCGTGGCATTCTGTATTTTCAGATCCAGGAGAGGATCTCAAAACCAGGCCAAAACGGTTCTGTTTCGTCCCCATTCATTGTCAATTGGGACAAAACTGATCAGGATTAGAGATGAGCGAGCACTAAAATGCTCGGGTGCTCGTTATTCGAGTCGAACTTTTCCCGATGCTCGGGTGCTCGTTTCGAATAACGAATCCCATTGAAGTCAATGGGAGACTCGAGCATTTTTTGCAGAGGACCTGGGCTCTGCCTAGGGAAGGCTGGGTGAAAACCTGGAAACCTCAGAAAATGATGGAAACACCACGGAAATGGACAGGAAACAGCAGGGGCAGCATGTAGGGATGCCTCTGAGGCTCCCTAATTGCACCATTTTTTTCTAAATCTGGCCAATAGTCTGGGGATGACCCCAAGGCAATTTTCAGGGACACGGTAATGGTGACCCTCTTAAAAATGCTGCCTGACAACCTGGCGGTGAACCCCTGATTGTCTTTCAATAAGATTGCAGTGTAAAGCATGGTGGTGAGCCTCAGTAATAAGATTGCAGTGTAAAGCATGGTGGTGAGCCTCAGTATGACTTTTTGGTGATTGCATGTGGTCACGTACTCCCTGGAACCCCATAGTCACCCCTTCTCTGATGTGCTACCCCAGAACATTCTCTGCCCCAATTCGCAAGACCTTTTGCAGTCTCCGTGTGCTGACAGTGGGGATTTACCAGTGTTGTCTGAGGAGGTGGTGGACAATGGCGAGACACAGGTGTCGGGGGGTGAGGTAGTTGAAAGTGAAGCAAGTTACAGTGGGGACTCCTTGGGGGGATGATGATGGGACAGAATCTGTCATGATGTGACAGATTCAACTTGGGTGTATCAGGCACAGGAACAGATCAATTTTTTATTTTTTTTTTTGTGTTTATTTAAAGGGTTATTCTCATTTTAGACAATGGGGGCATATCGCTAGGATATGCCCCCATTGTCTTATAGGTGCGGGTCCCACCGCTGGGACCCGCACCTATATCGAGAACGGAGCCCCCGAAGTGAATGAGGGCGCACTGCGCATGCGCAGCCGCCCTCCATTCATTTCTATGGGGCCGCCGAAAATAGCCGAGCGCTGGCTCGGCTACTTCCGTCGGCTCCATAGAAATGAATGGGAGCGAACCGCGCATGCACGGCCCGGCTCCCATTCATTTCTATGAGCGGCGCGGGGAGCTGCGCCTGGTGGTGGCCGGACCCCCGGAAACCTGGGGTCCTCCAGGCGCAGCGCTCCCCGCTCCGTTCTGGCTATAGGTGCGGGTCCCAGCGGTGGGACCCGCACCTATAAGACAATGGGGGCATATCCTAGCGATATGCCCCCATTGTCTAAGATGAGAATACCCCTTTAACTTTTATTTAGCACAAATAACCACAGAGATATTTATTCGTTCTCTTCGCTGCGCAGTCTGGCGTTGGGGTTCGTCACTTTGATGGCGAGCTGTGCCGCTCTCTCCACAATGGTCTTTCGGTTCCTTGAGGAGACCTTGTGGGCGATTTCTGCACAGAAGGACTTGTTGCTCATCAACAGAACCTCGAGCTCCTTGACATTGTGGACCAGGAATTTGCGGAACCCTGTGGGCAGCATGTGTTTGGTCTTCTTGTTGCTACCGTACCCAATGTTGGACAATATAGATACACAGGTAATATTATTTTTCACACCTATCCCAAAAAAACAAATTTACGCAGTTTGCGCAAATAAAACTGGAAACTGGAACTGGAGAGAGGGCCTGTAGGTGGACCTCTGGAAAAATTGTTTGGAGAGAGGGCCTGTAATCGGTGTTTGAAAAAATGCTTCTAACGCGAGGGTCACGGGATAGGCAGCCTAACATGAAGTCTGCCATGTGCGCCAGAGTCCCAACACGTAAGAATTCCCTCTCCTCACTGGCCTCCTCCTCCTCCTCCAAGTCCTCCTCTTCAGCCCATACACGCTCAAGAGTTAAGGACTGAGAACTGGTACCCTCTTCTGTCTCGCCGACATTCTCCTCCTCTTCCTCCTCACCCCCCTCCTCCGATATGCACTGAGAAACAGACTGGAGGGTGCTCTGGCTATCAAGCGACGTATCTTCCTCCACCGTCTCTTGTGACAAGCGCAAAGCATCCGACTTGATGCTGAGCAGTGAGTTTTTCAACAGGCAAAGCTGTTGATGGTGAGGCTGATAATGGCGGCATCGCCACTGACCATCTGTGTTGACTCCTCAAAGTTGCTCAACACCTGGCAGATATCAGACATCCACGTCCACTCCTCATTGTAGACTTGAGGAATCTGACTGACCTGACTACCAGTTCTGGTGGAAGTTGACATCTGGCAGTCTACAATCGCTCTGCGCTGCTGGTAAACTCTGGATAACATGTTTAATGTCGAATTCCATCTCGTGGGCACGTCGCACAACAGTCGGTGTGCGGGCAGTTGTAGGCAGCACTGCGCTGCCCTGAGAGTGGCAGCATCTGTGGTGGACTTGCGGAAATGCGCACAGATGCGGCGCACCTTGGTGAGCAAATCAGACAGATTGGGGTATGTCTTGAGGAACCGATGAACTATTAGATTGAACACGTGGGCCAGGCATGGCACATGTGTCAGTCTGCCGAGTTGCAGAGCCACCACCAGGTTACGCCCGTTGTCACACACAACCATGCCTGGCTTGAGGTTCAGCGGTGCCAGCCACACATCGATCTGCGCCGTGATGCCCTGTAACAGCTCTTGGGCGGTGTGCCTTTTGTCACCTAGGCTCAGCAGTTTGAGCACCGCCTGCTGGCGCTTACCCACTGCACTGCTGCTGCGCCTAGAGCTACCGACTGAAGGCGCGGTGCCCACGGATGGTAATTCGGAGGAGGAGGAGGAAGGGTCGGAGGAGGAGGCATAGTACGTCTGAGAGACCGTGACCGAGGTAGACCCCGCAATCCTCGGTGTGGGCAGTACATGAGCGGCCCCAGGGTCAGACTCGGTCCCAGCCTTCACCAAGTTAACCCAATGTGCCGTCAGTGATATATAGTGTCCCTGCCCGGCAGCACTTGTCCACGTGTTTGTGGTTAGGTGGACCTTCTCAGAAACAGCGTTGGTCAGGGCACGTATGATGTTCTGTGACACGTGCTGGTGTAGGGATGGGACGGCACATCGGGAAAAATAGTGGCGGCTGGGGACCAAATACCGAGGGGCAGCCACCACTATGAGATTGCGAAAGGCCTCGGTCTCTACCAGCCTATAGGGCAGCATCTCCAGGCTCAGCAATTTGGAGATGTGGACGTTGAGGGCCTGGGCATGTGGGTGGGTGGAACTGTATTTCCTCTTGCGCTCCATCGTCTGCTGTAAAGACAGCTGAATGCTGCGCAGGGAGACATTGGTGGATGCTGTGGAGGATCGTGGAGGCGAAGGTGTGGTTTTCCGGCGGGAGGCGCTCGTGCCGGGGTCCTGGGCAGGGGGTTGACTAGCAGAGGCAGCGAGTGACACAGGGGAAGGAGCAGTGGTGTGACCCGCAGGAGGTGGTGAACGGCCTTGGTTCCATTGAGTGGGGTGTTTAGCACTCATATGCCTACGTATGCTGGTGGTGGTTAGGCTAGTAGTGGTGGCACCCCTGCTGATCCTGGTGTGGCACAGGTTGCACACCACAGTCCGTCGGTCATCCTCAATTTCTTTAAAGAACCTCCAGACTTGCGAACATCTAGGCCTCGCCACGGGAGCTTCACTACGTGAAACAGTTGCTGCTGATGCACCAGCTCTGGCCCTGCTTCTCCCTCTGGCCACACCACTGCCTCTTCCAACCTGTTCTGGTGCAGCACTCGCCTCCACTCGGCTTATCAACCCAGCTTGGGTAAGTCACCTCGTCATCCTCCGATTCCTCAGTCTGCTCCCCCCCTCGGACTTCCTGCCCTGACAACAACTTCACCACTGTCTCCTCATCGTCCGACACCTCTTTACAAACTTCTTCCACTAACTCAACATTGTCATCATCATCATCATCACCCACAGACTGCGACAGTTGGAAAACTTGGGCATCGGGAACGAGGTCAGCAGCAACCTGAGAAGTGGTTTGTGACTCTGGGAAGGGTCCAGAAAACAGTTCCTGAGAGTATGCCGGATCGCATTCCAAATTTTCCTGGGAGGGGGCAGACTGGGGGGAAGGAGGTTGAGGTGGAGGAGCCAGAGGAGTGCTTCCTTGGGTAACGTGGGTGGACTGCGTGGAAGACTGACTGGTGGACAAATTACTTGAAGCATTGTCCGCAATCCACGACATCAGCTGTTCGCACTGTTGTGGTTTCAACAGTCCTCTACCACGTGTCCCTGTAAGTTCGGACATGAAGCTAGGGAGTGTAGCTCTGCGGCGTTCCCCTGCTCCCTCATCAGCAGATACTGTCTCAACCTGGCCAGGACCACGGCCTCTGCCCTTGCAGTAATTGAATGCCCACGCCCACGCCCTCGTCCTCGACCCTTAGCCCTGGGGTTCAACATTTTCTGTATATAAGTGTATTATATAAAAAATAAATGGGCCTGCTGTACTGAAACCCACAAACTTGTTCAGTCTGGTTGAATTAAGTGACGTACAGAAAGTGTCACCTGGACAGAAAATACGGATTGGAGTGTGTGTACTGAACTGTGACACACAGAATGGTTCCACGCAGCTAAGTGAAATGGATTTGTATCACTGAGCTAAAACAACAAAAAAACTATTTTTTTAATATATTTTTTTTGTAGTTTTGTTTTTTTGGGAACGTGACGTGCAGAAACTATCGTAGAGCTAACTGACAACCTGCTGACGGTGGCTATTTTGACTGCGACCCAGACAAATGTCGCACAGAGATTTTTGGGATCAGGCTATATACGTGACAGCAAAAGACTTGGTTGTATTAAGTGACGTACAGAAAGTGTCACCTGGACAGAAAATACGGATTGGAGTGAGTGTACTGAACTGTGACACACAGAATGGTTCCACGCAGCTATGTGAAATGGATTTGTATCACTGAGCTAAAACAACAAAAAAACTATTTTTTTTATTTTTTTTTTGTAGTTTTGTTTTTTTTTGGAATGTGACGTGCAGAATCTATCGTAGAGCTAACTGACACCCTGCTGACGGTGGCTATTTTGACTGCGACCCAGACAAATGTCGCACAGAGATTTTTTGGATCAAGCTATATACGTGACAGCAAAAGACTTAGTTGTATTAAGTGACGTACAGAAAGTGTCACCTGGACAGAAAATACGGATTGGAGTGAGTGTACTGAACTGTGACACACAGAATGGTTCCACGCAGCTATGTGAAATGGATTTGTATCACTGAGCTAAAACAACAAAAAAACTATTTTTTTTAAATTTTTTTTTTGTAGTTTTGTTTTTTTTTGGAACGTGACGTGCAGAAACTATCGTAGAGCTAACTGACACCCTGCTGACGGTGGCTATTTTGACTGCGACCCAGACAAATGTCGCACAGAGATTTTTGGGATCAAGCTATATACGTGACAGCAAAAGACTTGGTTGTATTAAGTGACGTACAGAAAGTGTCACCTGGACAGAAAATACGGATTGGAGTGAGGGTACTGAACTGTGACAGACAGAATAGTTCCACACTGCTGTGTGAAATGGATTTTTATCACTGAGATATAACATTAAAAAAAAGGGGGGGTTATATATGGCGATAGCTGCACTACTAGTGCCAGCCAGCCAGCCAAGCCAGGAGACAAAAAAACATTTCTTGTAGCCCTTAGAAGGGCTGTTGGGTTCTTTGTGGGTGATTCCTGCCTAACAGAACTAAGCCCTAACACTCTCCCTGAAACGCATCAGCTCTATCCCTAACGACATCCAGACAGCATCTGAGCCGAGCACCGCGGCCAGTCGGTAGTATATTCCAGGGTCACCTGATCAGGCCAGCCAACCCCTGCTATCGACATGTAAGGGCCCCACGTGATGCTGGGTGTACCGCAGAGTCTCCTGGCTTGTGATTGGCTGAGTTTATAGGCGCTAAAAATGCACGATGCGGAAGTTGCCATTTCCTCGAGCATGGCGAGATACTCGTCCGAGCAGTGAGCACTTACGAGTACCCCAATACTCGAACGAGCACCAAGCTCGGACGAGTATGCTCGCTCATCTCTAATCAGGATGTATCAGGCTATATTCCGTTCTGTTTTGTTGCATATTTTGACCGGACACACAAAACACTGAAAGCTGCGGTTTTGTGTGTCTGTGAATTAGAAAAAAACGGATCTGACACTAAAATCAATGTACGTCAATATTTCTGGATCCATTTTTCACATACGAA
The DNA here is from genome assembly GCA_900303285.1 of Rhinella marina. NCBI lineage: Eukaryota > Metazoa > Chordata > Amphibia > Anura > Bufonidae > Rhinella > Rhinella marina. Next base: position 58,476 of record ONZH01008355.1, read on the forward strand.
AAAACAGACCTGTCACCAATTGACTTACAATGATTTTAGTGCTGGATCTGGTTTGCTCCGTTTCGATGTAACACAACCAGAACAGATGCATCAGTATGTGTTAATATATAACAGAATCGTTTTGGTTTCCGGAGGAAGTGTGAAAAGACTTGAGAGACCCCCAAAATTAATACAGGCTCCAGATAGACCCCCAAATTAATACAAACCTCCACACTTCAAAATAAATGCAGTCCTCCAGACCAAATGTCAAAATTAATCCAGATCCCAGATGAGCCCCCAAATTGATTCCATTCCCAGATTAGACCCCAAGTCAGCCCCAAATTCATTCAGACCCCAAATAAGCTCTCAAATTTATATAAACCTCAAATTTATACAGACCCTAGATCAGCCCTCAAATTTATACAGACCTCTGTCACCCCCTATAATCCCCACCTCACTCCTCCATCCACTCAGACCAGAAAAAAGTATATACTCACCTCTCTGCTCCTCCTACGGGGGGCACCATTCTTGGTTTAGCACTGTGTCCTGGTGCTAGTGCGGCACAGTGCTAGGTCATAGTGTTCTTCTGCGCATAATACATCCTGGAGCTTTGCAATTCCAGGACACTGGAGCTGCCACAGTATCTCCATTCATACATTTCCTCTTCCCCGCTGTCCGCACATCTCTCTGTACAAGGCTGTGCTGACTTGGACATGGTGCAGCACAGAAAATGAGGACAAGCGATGAATACTGCTAGCGCTAGGAGCGCCATACTCACCATTCCTTGAGCCTCCTGTACTAATGAGCGCTTTCACAATGGAACAGCTCATTAGTTAATTGAGCCCCACCTTATGGGTAGTGAGGTGGCGAGCACCTACCCTCTCCAGGTCAGTCAGTCATCTGTCAGTGAATTCCTATTTTCTTGCTTTCTTGCTACCTGTTAGTATTGTGATACATACTTAAGTTTTCTTATTTTTTTGTCTATCCTTTTTCTGCTAGATTCAGTCCTACTGTAAGTCCTGGGTAAAACTGAGTACCAGGAGATACTATTAGCGCCTAGAATAGGGGATTGCTATAGGTGAAGCCCAGTTCTGCAGTTGTATGTCCAGCCAATCTTGATGCACCTAGGATTTCTGTTTTTAGTGTACTTAGCTAGTTTAGAATTGAATGTAAAATTAGTTTTTTCTTTGAATGTCTATCAGAACAAAATAACTTTCTAATAATAGGCTACAGTTATTTTACTAAATCACCTAATGTATATCTAAAAGCAGCAGTGTCACTGATGTCCGAACCAGGTGAAGGGAAAATTCACATTTCAAGCTGGGTTGTCATGCCTAAAGCATTGCTAGCCAGTAATCTGTAAAATGTTCTTCTGAATCAGCTATCTAAACTGTGTCCACCAGATTATTAGAAGTTTTTATGTGATTTTGCTGTGATCTAATTTAATATATGCAAACTGAGATGTTTGATTAATGTTTCCAAACTGAGTGTAATTTGTAACTTTGTTTCCACAAACCCCCTTACATATATTCCACGGTAGAAAGTCTTCCTCTGCCCAATTCAAGGTTAACACAGTGGAAAAATAATGGAATGCAGCAATAGATTACACTTGACTGAGGGAAAATCTTCCACAGGGAAGTATAACAATGCTTCATTACACCAAGCTTTATGTTAGGAAAAGATCCACCTTAAAAATGACTGCAGAAGAAAAAAGACTATTGTTGTAGGCAATGAGTCTCTGTAATCTTGTTTTTATGCTAAACTCGGGCTGGATCGTAACAAAGGTATAAGGGATGAATACTCCACACCTCAAACACGTTGTACTCAATTTATGCAACCCTCTCTAAAATCCCTCCATGTCGGGTTGTCTTGAACTCAACTTATAAATCTGTCTCTGTCTTTGGTCACAGTGCACAAGTTGTATTCTTTATGCACAATATGGCGCTATTATTTGGGCAGCATTATGGTCGTATTGTTACTGTTAAAAAGCTAGGGGACCTCCAGGCATGCCTTACTCTGGGGCTTCCATGGAGCTTTATTCAGTGAAAGAATTTTAATATATTCAAATCTTTGCCTTCTTTCTTCTTCATGATAATCATCTCCAAGAAACATTTCTTATTGTCTGCGGTAAAACATTCATTACTGTAAAGTAATGCAGAGTGCAGTGATTTCTGCACATACACAGAAGCAGGGAATGATGGGACATATAGAATAAAGCAGTTATTAGCTTGTCTATTGACAGATTTCCTTGATCTCCCTTCACCACTTTTCTGGCATAAAAACCTTCGCCTTTCTGAAAAGTTAAACCAACTTTTTTGTCTTAATTTGTGCCAGTTCTCCGATGCCAATGAAGACAGAAATCTATGGCAGCTCTGAGCTGACGTAGATTTCATTCTGACTCATGGACTACCATCCGCCTGCACCTTGTCATAAATTAGATGCATCCTCTGGCAGTGCAGGAGATTTCAAAGACTGGCGTAAAAGGCGGGGATATTTATCAAAGACATCATCCCATTGAAGAGAATGGGAACTAAGCTGCAGTAACCCAGCATGACCACTACTCTTTGAACAGATATGTACTTCCTGTTCCAGTCACAGCACTAGTTCCAGCACCAGAGACTGCAGGAAACAACTGATCAGTCGGGAACCTATGCTGAGCATAAGTCATAGTTATCAGGAGCCATCCCTAGGTGTGCAGTTAACTTTTATACTTTCTTTAGTGGCATTTACAGGTAGCAAGTATGTTATCTTTTCAATGTATGTTTATCAGAAAAATAGATAAATTAAGAAATCACTCAACAGCATCTCAGAAATTAATCAGCAAATACTTATACCGTATTTTTCGCTTTATAAGATGCACTTTTTTGCCCCAAAAGTAGGGGGAAAATGGCTGTGCGTCTTATAAAGCGAATACTAGTGAGCGCTTCCATTATGGAAGCGCTCACCAGTATGTAATAGGTGCCTCCTGTGCTGCGGCTCCGCTCCGGGTCCGGCGCTCCTCTGTCTTCTCTTGCCGGTGCTGCACTGTCCTGACTGCATACAGTGTCAGGACGTAGTGCGCGCACTATGACCTGACGCTGCACGCAGTCAGGTGACAGTGCAGCGCCCGCAGGAGAAGACAGAGGAGCGCCGGACCCGGAGGGGAGCCGCGGCGCAGGAGAGGTAAGAAAGGTTTTTTTATTTTGTTCTGATGGGGGCAGAGTGGGCTGATATGGGGGCACAGTGGGTGGATCTGAGGTCTGATGGGGGCACAGTGGTCTGATCTGAGGTCTGATGGGGGAACTGTGGGCTGATCTGAGGTCTGATGGGGGCACTGTGGGCTGATCTGATGTCTGATGGAGGCACAGTGGGCTGATCTGAGGTCTGATGGGGGCACTGTGGGCTGATATGGGGGCACAGTGGGCTGATCTGAGGACTGATGGAGGCACAGTGGGCTGATCTTAGGTCTGATGGGGGCACAGTGGGCTGATATGAGGTCTGATGGGGGCAGAGTGGGCTATTATGGGGGCTGAGTGGGCTGATTTGAGGTCTGATGGGGCTGAGTGGGCTGATCTGAGGTCTGATGGGGATCTGAAAGGGCTGATCTGAGGTCTGATGGGGCCTGAGTGGGCTATTATGGGGGCTGAGTGGGATGATTTGAGGTCTGATGGGGGCTGAGTGGGCTGATCTGAGGTCTGATGGGGGTCTGAAAGGGCTGATCTGAGGTCTGATCTGAGGTCTGATGGAAAATGTTTTCTTATTTTTCTTATTTTCCTACTCTAAAATCTATGCGAAAAATACGGTAATTAGTACATTTAAATCTCTGCTCGGCCTGGTTCAGTTGTTGGGGTTGTGTTATCAATGACAGCTATCTGTGTACACACTTAAAAGGCTTTTCCAAGACTTAAAGGGATTTTCCCACAAAAATATTCTACAGTTTTCAAACCAGCACCTGGATTTGAATACTTTTGTAATTGAATGTAATTAAAAATGTAGCACTGCCACTAAGTTATTCAATAAAATGTATCTGCATAGCTGTCAAGCACTGGTGTGGAGGGTATAGCCACACCAAGCGTAAGAGGGAAGGGAAAAGGACCAAACAAGGGAAATGGTCACCTTCTGCAGGAAACCCTGAAACTAGGCCCTGACTGACTACCAGTATGAACAGGCCTTAGTTGTAGGAGAGTTCATACACAGGAACCTCATAACACCTGACCCTAGAGAACCCTGCCACTATTGACAGGGGAAGGAGTCAACCCATTCCTCCAAAAGGACAGATGAACAGGAGACTCCAGAAGGAGGATAAACACAAAAGGGAAAATGACACTTATCTTAATGCAGATATTGCAGCAACCGGATCTCAGCCGAGATCCACACCACACACAACAATGTCAGCAGAAAGTATAAACCGCAAGGGATACTGGGAGGGGAAGGAATAAATAGGGGAAAGACAATCACCACACCCACAACAAATTATGTCACTTTTGAAAGGCTAGCCGATCGCCTGCAACCTGATGCAGGCACGTTCGTGACATTACCCCTCCCCTTTTACAGGTGACCTCCGGGCACCCAGGCCCAACTTTATCAGGATGAGACCTGTGAAAGGCTTTCACCAAACGACTGGCATTCACGTCAGATGCCAGTACCCATGTCCTCTCCTCAGGTCCATAACCCTTCCAGTGAACAAGATATTAAAGAGTCCCACGGAGAACTCGAAAATAAATTATTTTGACAATCTGGAATTCCAAATTACCATCCACCAAGACAGGAGCGGGTGGCAAGGGAGATGGCTCCAGAGGTTCAACATATCTCTTCAACAAAGATCTGTGAAACACATTATGGATTTTCAGAGCCTGAGGAAGTTCAAGACGAAATGCTACAGGATTAATAATGGCCGTGATCTTATATGGGCCAATAAATCTTGGACTCAACTTCCAAGAAGGAACTTTCAACTTAATGTTCCTAGTTGACAGCCACACCGAATCACACACACTTAGGTCCGGACCATTCATATGTTTCCTGTCAGCCACACGTTTGTACTTGTTACTTATATTTATCAAGTTATTTTGAATTTTCCGCCATATAGATGACAATGATGACGAAAAACGTTCTTCCTCAGGAATACCAGAAGTATCAGAACCAGAAAATGTGCCAAACTGAGGATCAAAGCCATGGTGACTTACGAGTGGAGTCCTGTCTGCGATTATTTATGGAAAACTCTGCCAGAGACAAAAACAAGGACCACTCCTCCTGGTTCTCAGAGAAAAAACATCCAAGTAAGTCTCCAGACTGGTACGCTCAGTCTGTCCATTCGTCTGGGGGTGAAAGGCAGAGGAAAAAGATAGTTGTACCCCAAGCCTAGTACAAAATGCCTTCCAGAATCTGGACACTAACTGAGTCCCACGATCAGAGACCACGTCAATGGTAATGCCATGAAGTTTCACAATGTTGTCAACAAACACTTATGGAAGATTTTTAGCATTGGAGAGTCCGGGTAATGCAATAAAGTGTGCCATTTTACTAAAGCGATCTACAACCACCAGAATAACTGTCTTACCTGACGAATCAGGCAGATCAGTGATGAGTCCATGGATAAGTGAGTCCATGGTCTGGACGGGATGGTTAATGGAAGAAGGGGTCCAGAAGGTCGAGTATGTGTCACCTTAGCGCGACACTACAGGCCGACACATAGTCCTCAACACACTTACGCAGACAGAATCTACGAGAGATGAGGTCGACAGTGGATTTACTCCCAGGGTGTCCCGCAAGCACCGAAGAATGATGTTACTCAAACACCTTATGACACAAATCAGAAGGAACGAACAACTTCCCAGGGGGGCAAGACTCCGGTGCATCTCCCTGGGCATCAAACACCTTAGCCTCAAGATCAGGGTAGAGAGCAGATATCACCACTCCTTCAGACAGTATAGAACTCGGATCCTCAAAATCACCACCAGGAAAACTACGTGACAAGGAATCCACCTTCACATTCTTAATTCCAGGACGATATGTGACAATGAAATTGAATCTGGTGAAGAACAAAGACCATCTGGCCTGCCTCGGATTAAGTCGTTTAGCCGACTCCAGGTAAGCCAGATTTTTGTGATCAGTGAATACAGTGATAGGGTGAATCGCCCCTTCCAACCAATGACGCCATTCCTCAAAAGTCAACTTAATGGCCAGTAACTCTCTGTTACCCACATCATAATTTCTCTCCGCAGCAGAGAGTTTTTTCGAAAAAAAAGGACATGGGTGCCATTTACCAGGTGACGGGCCCTGTGATAAAACTGGTCCAACCCCCACCTCGGATGCGTCAACCTCCACAATGAAAGGTTGTGACACATCTGGCTGCACTAATATAGGGGCAGAAGAGAAGCACTTCTTCACAGCGGAGAAGGCTTGCAGCGCTGCATCAGACCACACTGAGACATCCGTTCCTTTCTTAGTCATGTCAGTTAAGGGTTTCACTATTGTCGAATAGTTCTTAATAAATTTTCGGTAATAGTTGGTGAACCCCAAAAATCGCATAAGAGCCTTCAGATTTTCAGGTCAGTCCCAGTCCAGAACAGCACGGACTTTCTCTGGATCCATACGAAAACCTGAAGATGAAAGCAGGTATCCTAAGAATTGCACCTCATGTCCAGCAAAAACACATTTCTCTAATTTTGCATACAACTTGTTATCTCTTAAGATCTGCAACACCTGTCTCACGTGATCCTGGTGTGTCACCATATCTGGAGAATAGATTAGTATGTTGTCCAAATACACGACTACAAACTTCCCGACCAAGTGATGAAAAATGTCATTAACAAAATGCTGGAAGACAGCAGGAGCATTGGTCAACCCAAAAGGCATGACCAAGTTCTCAAAGTGGCCCTCAGGAGTATTAAAAGCCGTCTTCCATTCATCCCCTTCCTTAATCCTGACCAGCTTATATGCCCCCCTTAAGTCCAACTTGGAGAACACCTTGGCATCCACAATCTGGTTAAACAAGTCTGGAATCAAAGGAAGGGGGTACGGATCACGGACAGTAATCCGATTGAGTTCACGGAAATCCAGACATGGCCTAAGAGTTCCGTCCTTTTTTAACAAAGAAAAACCCAGCTGCCACAAGAGATTTGGAAGGTCTAATATGTCCTTTAGCCAAACTCTCAGCAATATATTCCTTCAAGGCCGTTCTCTCAGGTCCAGAAAGGTTATACAGCCTAGATTTGGGCAATTTTGCTCCAGGGATAAGATTGATAATCGTATTCCCGATGAGGGGGTAAATCCTGACATCCACCTTCAGAAAATACATCAGAGAAATTCGATATAAAAGAGAGAAGTGTCTTAGTAGTTAAAGCAGAAAAAGAGGTATTAAGGCAATTGTCAACGCAATAATCACCCCAATCCACAATTTGTCTAGTATGCCAGTCAATGGTCAGATTATGTTTGCTTAACCACCGTAAACCCAGAACCACAGGAGCAGGAAGACCTTCCAACACAAAACACGAAATAAGCTCCTGATGAAATTCACCCACTCTTAATTTGATATCATGCACCATTTGAGACAAACACTTCTGGGATAGAGGTGCAGAATCAATGGCAAACACAGAAATCTTCTTTTCCAATGTACTCGAAGACAATCCATGCATACGGACAAACTGAGCATCAATCACGTTCACCCCTGCCCCGCTGTCAATAAACACCTCCATTCTCATAACCCTTGACTTTAGCGCCACCTTGGCAGTCAGGAGAAAACGGGTACCACAGGATGAAGACAAATGCATATTTTCAGTCTCTTCACCTACCCCACCAAGAGTGAGAGAATTCAACTCCCCCTTTTTATTCTCTCTTTTAGAGATTGAATGCATGGATATACATTGACAAAGTGTCCTTTCTGACCACAGAAAAAAACACACACCCTTCTTATTACCAAAATGCTTAAGACTGGAAACAGGAGTAGCTCCCCCCAACTGCATAGGTTCATCCCCTGGGCAATCTTCACTCATTACCAGAAGAATGAGGACGCAGTCTGAAATACAATTTGCATGCCTCCCTGAATAGAATAAAATTATCACATCCCTTAGGCTCCCTAGGCTCCAAACAGGCCTGACATCCAGCACCCCCAGAACCTCCAGCTTGTGGTCTCTGAATCTGGTTTCGGATGTCAGCTACCTCCAAGCAGAGTCCCTGCAGCTGTTTAGTAAGCGCAGTAATAGCATCCATGTCTGCACAAAAATGACATTAATTTTTGTTTGGCGGTTTATAATGTCACGCTCTGGTGTGGAGGGTATAGCCACACCAAGCGTAAGAGGGAAGGGAATAGGACCAAACAAGGGAAACGGTCACCTCCTGCAGGAAACCCTGAAACTAGGCCCTGACTGACTACCAGTATGAACAAGCCTTAGTGGTTGGAGAGTTCATACACAGGAACCTAATAACACCTAACCCTAGAGAAACCTGCCACTAGTGACAGGGGAAGGAGTCAACCCGTTCCTCCAAAAGGACAGACGAACAGGAGACTCCAGAAGGCAAAACCACAACAGGGAAAAGTAGGATAAACACAAAAGGGAAAATGACACTTATCTTAATGCAGATATTGCAGCAACCGGATCTCAGCCAAGATCCACACCACACACAACAATGTCAGCAGAAAGTATAAACCGCATGGGATACTGGGAGGGGAAGGGATAAATAGGGAAAAGACAATCACCACATCCGCAACAGCTGAGGGGAAGGGGTGTGGTAAACAGCAACCAAAGCAAGAGGAAAACGTCAAATTATGTCACGTTTGAAAGTCTAGCCAATCGCCTGCAACCTGATGCAGGCACATTAGTGACAATAGCACCACCTGCTGTTTGTTTTTTTCTTATTTCTTTGTGCAGCTCACTTAGAAGGCGGCACATGCTCAGTTTCATCCTTCAACTGCCTCCTGAGCTGTGATAGGGAGAGCATGGACACGCTCCCTGAGCTGCAGTAGTAAAGACACTCCCCTTGAGCTTCCAGCTTGATATAAATCTAACAGAGCAATGAATGAGAAGATCTCTGGATCCATGTGAGGTACAGGGTTTTAGCTTTATTAGAAAGAGATTGACATGCACTATATGATCTCTGATTTTCATTTTTTACATTAGATGTGGGATAACCCCTTTAACTACTAATGATCTATCCTCAGGATAGGTTATTAGTATCTTATTGGTGGAGGTCCAACACCTGGGACACCTGCCAATCAGCTGGAGTGCCGCAGTCCTCTCCAAGCTTAGCAAGCACAGTTCCATACATTATATAGTAGCTGTGATTAATATCGCACTCAGCCCCATTCACTTCTATGGGGCTGAGCTGCATCTAGGCCATATGACCGATGATATTGTCACATGACCTTGGAAAAGCTGGAGGAGGCCGCAGTGCTCACAGGAGCACTGATGCCTTCTCAAACAGCTGATCGGCGGGGGTCCCGGGTGTCGGACCCCTACTGATGACTAATGACCTGAGGAGGGGTCATCAGTATTAAAGTCTGGGAAAACCCCTTTAAGGTCCCTTTAGACAGTACAATTCAGCAGGCGATTGTCAGGAAGGAATCATTTCTTCCCAGCAAGTGCTTGCTCATCAACAGAAGAAAGAGCTGCATTTACATGGAGTGATCTCCTCCTCAGTATGGGGAGGAGTGACTGGTACTTCGGAACCAAAGCCAAGTTTGGTTTCAAGTTTTAAAAATCAATGGATCTCCATACAGTATTAATTGGAAGTTTTGAAATAAAATGACTTTGGATGTAGCATCTGAAGCTCACTTCGCTCATCACTAGTCATTAACCATGGAACAGCAGCTTTACCACCCTGCTGCAAATAAGTCTGCATACACAAAAAAAAAAGCTATATACACAAAATGGTAGGATATTTAGAAACAAGACTGCTTACAAAGCTTTTTAATATTTTTATTTTATTTTAGATACAGTGATCCCTCAAGATATAATGGCCTCAGGATACAATATTTTCAACATACAATGGTCTTTTCTGACCCATCGTAAGTTTAAACAAAACTCAACATACAGTGCCTGAGACTGACATCCAACCAGTCAGGGCCACTTCTCTGGTAAAATAGCTGTATTATTCGCTAGTTAGCAGCTATTCCTGACTGTTATATGTAAGGACTTGTTTTACCTGTCTTAATTATCTGCTTATCTTTCTTAACCCGTTCATGCTGAAAGGTAGTTAAAGCCTTCCTGCCCAGGCCATTTTTTGCTAATCTGACATGTGTAACTTCATGTGATAATAACTTTAGAACGCTTTTACTTATTCAGGCCATTCTAAGATTGTTTTCTCGTCACATATTGTGCTTCACGATAGTAGTAAATTTGTGGCAAAATATTTCATTTTTATTTATAAAAAAATACCAAATTTAGCAAAAGTTTAGAAAAATTAGCAAATTTCCAAATTTCAATTTTTCTACTTTCAAAATACATAGTAATACCTCCAAAAATAGTTATTATTTTACATTCCCCATATGTCTACTTTATGTTGGCATCATTTTATAAATGTCATTTTACTTTTTTCAGACGTTAGAAGGCATAGAAGTTTAGAAGTATTTTTTCAAATTTTCAACAAAATTTCCAAAACCATTTTTTAAGCACCAATTCAGATATAAAGTGATTTTGAAGGGCTTAAGTAATGGAAACCACCCATAAATGACCCCATTTTAGAAACTACACCCCTCAAATTATAAAAAACTGATGTTACAAACTTTGTTAACCCCTGAGGTGTTCCACAAGAATTAAAGGAAAATAGAGGTGAAATTTCAAAATTTCACTTTTTTGGTAGATTATTCATGTTAATAATTTTTTTCTTGCAACACAGCAAGGGTTAACAGCAAACTAAACCTCAATATACATTACGCTGATTCTGCAGTTTACAGAAATACCCCATATGTGGTGGTAAACGTCTCTATGGGTTTGTGGCAGTGGTCAGAAGGAAAGAAACGCCATACGGATTTTGGAGGCAGATTTTGCTAGAATGGTTTTTAGGCACCATTTTGTAATTGAGAGACCCTGACGTACCCCTACAGTGGAAACCCTCAAAAAGTGACCCCATTTTGGAAACTACACCCTTCAAAGAATATATTAAGGGGGTACTGACCACTTTGACTCCCTAAGCGTTTTACGGAATTTGGAAACACTTGGCTGTGAAAATGAAAAGTTTCATTTCTTCAAATAAAATGTCGCTTTAGCCCCAAATTTTTCATTTTCACAAGGGTTAACAGGAGAAAAGCACCCCATAAGTTTTTACCCATTTTCTCCTGAATACGGCAACACCCCATATGTGGTGGTAAACTGCTGTGGGGGCACATGGCAGGACTCAAAACAGAAGGAGTGCCATATGGATTTTGCAGAACAGATTTTTATGGATTGGTTTGCAGGAGCCATTGATTTTTATTTTTTTGAGTTATTGTCTAATGTGGGGGCTTATTTTTCGCGGGATGACTTTTTGATTGCTTGGTATTACACTTTTTGTGAGTCAAGGTGAAAAAAAATAGCTGTTTTGGAATAGTTTTTTAAAAAAAATTTTTACAGCATTCACCTGAGGGCGCAAATCATGTGATATTTTTATAGAGCAGGTTGTTACGGACGTGTTGATACCCAATATGTCTAACTTTTTTATTTTTTGGAAACTTTTACACATTAGATTTATTTTTGAACAGAATAAAATCTTTTTTTTGTGTTGCCATTTTCTGAGAGCCATATTTTTTTTATTTTTCGGGCGATTGTCTCATGTAGGGTATCATTTTTGCAGGACAAGATGACGGTTTGATTGGTACCATTTTGGGTTAAATACGCCTTTTTGATCACCTGCTATTACACTTTTTGTGAGTCAAGGTGAAAAAAATAGCTGTTTTGGCTTTTTTTTTTTTTTTACAGCATTCACCTGAGGGCGCAAATCATGTGATATTTTTATAGAGCAGGTTGTTACGGACGTGGCGATACCCAATATGTCTAACTTTTTTATTTTTGGAAAGTTTTACACATTAGATTTTTTTTTGAACAGAATAAAATCTTTTTTTTGTGTTGCCATTTTCTGAGAGCTATATATTTTTTATTTTTCGGGCGATTGTCTCAGGTAGGGTATCATTTTTGCGGGACAAGATGACGGTTTGATTGGTACCATTTTGGGTTAAATACGCCTTTTTGATCGCCTGCTATTACACTTTTTGTGAGGCAAGAGGGAAAAAAATGGTTGTTTTGGCATTGTTTTTTTTTTTTTTTTTTGCAGCATTCACCTGGGGGGCCATCTCATGTAATATTTTTATAGAGCAGGTTGTTACGGACGTGACGATACCCAATATGTCTAACTTTTTTTATTTTTGGAAAGTTTTACACATTAGATTTATTTTTGAACAGAATAAAATCTTTTTTTTGTGTTGCCATTTTCTGAGAGCCATATTTTTTTTATTTTTTGGGCGATTGTCTCAGGTAGGGTATCATTTTTGCAGGACAAGATGAGGGTTTGATTGGTACCATTTTGGGTTAAATACGCCTTTTTGATCACCTGCTATTACACTTTTTGTGAGGGAAGATGACCAAAAAATGGCTGTTTTAGCACGGTTTATTTTTGTTTGTTTTTTACTGCGTTCACCTGGTGGGGTGGATGATGTGATATTTTTATAGAGCCGGTCGATACGGACGCGGCGATACCTAATATGTATACTTTTCTTTTTTCCCCTTTTTTTTACAATTTTTTTTTTACTTTATTTTGGGAAAAGTGTGCCTTTTTTTTTACTTGAAACTTTTATTTTTTGTAAAAGTATTTTTTTTACTTTTGTCACTTTTTTGTTTTTTACTTTTTTCACTTTATTTTTATTTTTTTACACTTTTTGACTCAGACCCAGTTGGTTCTTGCAAGTCCAGTGGGTCTGAGGGCTGTATAACACACTGCAGTACACTGTATAGTGTACTGCACTGTATTTTCATTCATAGTAAGCCTGATCAGACTCCTGCCTTTAGCAGGAGCTTGATCAGGTTTAGCTATACCATGGCAAGCCAAACGCCTGTGAAAGCGTCTGGTTGCCATGGTAACCATCGGGACGCTGCCACAGCAGAGCAGCGTCCCGATGGAGGAGGGAGGGAGCTCCCTCCCTCTGTGATCCCATCAAACATCGGGTTGCTGCCATGGCACAGCAGCGACCCGATGAGAGAGGTAGGGAGCTCCCTCCCTGTTAACCCCTTCAATACAGCGGTCCCTATGGACCGCGGCATGGAAGGGGTTAAACGGCTGACATCGGTGCCAGCACCGATGTCAGCAGTTTCAAGCAGAGTATCAGCTGTATGCTGACACTCTGCTTGCAAACCGCTCGGCCATCCTGAACATCTGGGAAGGCAGACAGGCAGCGCGGCCGGGTTCAAATCGCGCTGCCGCCCGCTCGCCTGTCCACCCCATCCCCCCCTCCCCTCTCGGCCATCCTGAATTTATGGGGATAAATTATGATGTTGGGGGGGGGGGACACAATAAATATATATTTAACTATATAAAAAATTCTGGGGCTCCTGATCGTCCCCCCAAAGCTGAAACATTAATCTACGTCGCTGCTGCACAAAGCCCGGCAAGCAGCGACGTAGATTTACCGTCGGCGGTCGTGAAGGGGTTAAATCTTAATTTTCTCTTATCTTGGATGACATTGTAGGATTTTAGAACTGACTACCCAAGTTACAATGTTTTAAAATACATTGGTCGTTCCAGAACCAATTAATATTGTAATTTGAGAGACCACAGTACTTTAAAACTTAGAAAAATATGAATAAAAAGATGCCATTTAACTAGAGATGAGCGAGCACTAAAATGCTCGGGTGCTCGTTATTCGAGTCGAACTTTTCCAGATGCTCGGGTGCTCGTTTCGAATAACGAACCCCATTGAAGTCAATGGGAGACTCGAGCATTTTTTGCAGGGGACCAAGGCTCTGCCTAGGGAAGGCTGGGTGAAAACCTGGAAACCTCAGAAAATGATGGAAACACCACGGAAATGGACAGGAAACAGCAGGGGCAGCATGCATGGATGCCTCTGAGGCTGCCTAATCCCACCATTACCCCAAATTCTCAGGCAACAGCCTGGTGGTTACCCTCATGGCAATTGTGCTCACCCAGACAAAGAAAGGCGAGGCACATGCCCATCAAATGTTAGGGAAGCACCCAACTAGGTGCAACGAAGGTCCATCACCGCCAATTTTCAGGGACACGGTAATGGTGACCCACTTAAAAATGCTGCCTGACAACCTGGTGGTGAACCCCTGATTGTCTGTCTTTCAATAAGATTGCAGTGTAAAGCATGGTGGTGAGCCTCAGTAATAAGATTGCAGTGTAAAGCATGGTGGTGAGCCTCAGTATGACTTTTTAGATGGAGATTGCATGTGGTCACGTACTCCCTGGAACCCCATAGTCACCCCTTCTCTGATGTGCTACCCCAGAACATTCTCTGCCCCAATTCGCAAGACCTTTTGCAGTCTCAGTGTGCTGACAGTGGGGACTTACCAGTGTTGTCTGAGGAGGTGGTGGACAATGGCGAGACACAGGTGTTGGGGGGTGAGGTAGTTGAAAGTGAAGCAAGTTACAGTGGGGACTCCTTGGGGGGACTTTCTCATGATGGGACAGATTCAATTGTGTTTAGAAAGGCTGATGGGCTTCCGTCAGCACTGTGTGTATAGAACCCCATGGCCTTTCATAAAAATAGTCTGGCGATGACCCCAAGGCAATTTTCAGGGACACGGTAATGGTGACCCACTTAAAAATGCTGCCTGACAACCTGGCGGTGAACCCCTGATTGTCTGTCTTTCAATAAGATTGCAGTGTAAAGCATGGTGGTGAGCCTCAGTAATAAGATTGCAGTGTAAAGCATGGTGGTGAGCCTCAGTATGACTTTTTGGATGGAGATTGCATGTGGTCACGTACTCCCTGGAACCCTATAGTCACCCCTTCTCTGATGTGCTACCCCAGAACATTCTCTGCCCCAATTCGCAAGACCTTTTGCAGTCTCCGTGTGCTGACAGTGGGGATTTACCAGTGTTGTCTGAGGAGGTGGTGGACAATGGCGAGACACAGGTGTCGGGGGGTGAGGTAGTTGAAAGTGAAGCAAGTTACAGTGGGGACTCCTTGGGGGGACTTTCTCATGATGGGACAGATTCAATTGTGTTTAGAAAGGCTGATGGGCTTCCGTCAGCACTGTGTGTATAGAACTCCATGGCCTTTCATAAAAATAGTCTGGCGATGACCCCAAGGCAATTTTCAGGGACACAGTAATGGTGACCCACTTAAAAATGCTGCCTGACAACCTGGCGGTGAACCCCTGATTGTCTGTCTTTCAATAAGATTGCAGTGTAAAGCATGGTGGTGAGCCTCAGTAATAAGACTGCAGTGTAAAGCATGGTGGTGAGCCTCAGTATGACTTTTTGGATGGAGATTGCATGTGGTCACGTACTCCCTGGAACCCCATAGTCACCCCTTCTCTGATGTGCTACCCCAGAACATTCTCTGCCCCAATTCGCAAGACCTTTTGCAGTCTCCGTGTGCTGACAGTGGGGATTTACCAGTGTTGTCTGAGGAGGTGGTGGACAATGGCGAGACACAGGTGTCGGGGGGTGAGGTAGTTGTATGGGAAGCAAGTTACAGTGGGGAC